>JABASH010000024.1:0-86783 GCA_019776445.1 Tomocerus maximus
TGACGGGTTGAGTAGTAAAAGGGGGTTATATATTTTCTGAAAATAATGTCCCTAGTTACACTTATTTCAATGAAATTGGGGACCCAAAAAACACCCGCCGCCCGATCATATAGGATCCATCACCCGGCTACATACTGCGTGTAATTTCTTCGCGGATTCGCGGATGACATCCGCGTTAGGGCGCCGGGCGCCCAACGGGGCGCCGGCGAATTAAATTTGGGCGCCCAAGCCCAAAAAAAGCGGATTGTGTACGCCCAAAAATTGCCTAGCCATGGGCGCCCAAAAAATTTATTTGGTCATGGATTAGATCCGCCAAAAAAGTGCCTTAAAGTTCGGGCGCCCATCCACGGGCGCCAAACCAAAAATTACACGCCCGCTACATAGGATCCGCCGCGCGATTCGCGATCTGATAACATGATAGAATGGTTACTGGAATCTGGTTACATAGCACCCGCCATTATAAAACCTGCCAAAACTTGCAACTACCAACTCAAAATATGATCTCCCCACCACCTAAGTATCGAATCATTAGAGTGAGTAATGTTACACTGTCACTTCATAGTCTACCGGAGATGGTTACACGCACTCACACTTCTTCAGTTTTTTAGAAAAAATGTGGGTAGAGGTTCATTTCAAATAATCAAAAAAAAATGATGCATTTAACCCAAATTGTGTAGTTTTAAGTTTATACCAAGGTGACGTGATCCCAAGTTAAAATTGTCATGGGGTCAAGTTTGTATAAAGGTGATGAAGATTCTTTATGGTCCCTGCTGAAAAAGTGAAATAAGGTTCGGGAACATCACCATGGCATGGCCACTTAATTTCTGTTGTACCATTTGCTACCCTCATTCCCGTCCAGATCTCGTACTCCATAAGGATCAATCCCGTAGCTCATTCCAGTCACCTTGGTTTAACCTCCTTTTTAAAGAAAATTTTATTTTGATATCTACCTTTGCGTTTAGAAAAATTAATAGTTCATCCCGGAGGTAAACTAGTACGAGGGGGTATATACTATTGTTTCGAGACGTTTTGGTTTTGAGGATGTTTATTTCAAACTCTCAAACTTCACCCATCTGTATTCCGCTGACCCACTACCACATAATCTTTCCAACCCGTCCTCAAAGGCATTTTTACATTTTTGGATTTTTTTTTAAAAATATTAGTTTGGGTGATAATTTGGAAAATTTCTTCGACATTAGTTGGCAATAAAATATGGGTCACAAGCTGGAAACCTTGGGAAGTGGGTGGAGTTAAAATTGTGGCCGTGACCTGTTTCCATGGAAATTAAAATATTTCTGATGCCTTGTTCAAAGACAATACGTTTAAATGCTACGCCCGAAATATGCCCGCTAGGTCCTTGAAATGCCGCTGCCAATAGCAAAGACAAACAAGGTTGATAGGTCGAGTTCGTTCCATGCAACACTCCATGTAGGAGAGTGGGAATTCTCGGGGTTCCGTGTCAGCAAAGGTTATGAGTAGTCGGAAGGAACTATGCAACCAGGTGGTGTGGTTCTACTTTGCTGAGTGGCGGATTCTATATAACCAGGGTGGCGGGTGTTTTCTAGGTCCCCAATTTTATTTAAATAAGTGTAACTAAGGATATTATTTTCGGAAAATATATAACCCCCTTTTACTACTCAACCCGTCAATTATCTACGGGATATGGTGAAAAGAGTAATAAATATAATGCATAATTTGTGGGCACGGGTTTTAATCAAGAAACTAATTTCTCTCAATGCAATGAAATATTTTGTTTGGATGAAATGAGATTTTTAATTGGATATAATATTCGGAAATCTAGGGAAATTCGTCCAAGAGTTTGTCTTTTCGGTGCTATGTCCAACTTTCTGTACTGTATCCCTGTATGGTAGGAGGCTAAAATAATTTTATGTTGTTATGGTATGGTAATGTGATATGAATATTGCAATAACAACAAAATAGTATTTGGTCAGACTGTTTCAAGATTATTTGAGTCTTGACATAATTCCAATCAGATAAGGCGAAAAACAGATTCCAACTTTTCGTCGAGTCGCTAGAATCAGCATTTTTGACACATTTTGTATTTCATTGAACCTGAACCTGAAGTAATATGGTGGTGGAATTTACATTCGGTAAATTTTTGAATTTAATCGTTGCACTTTTTTTCCCACCGATTGCAGTTGCAATCCATAATGGGTATGGATCCGACTTCTGCACCAGCTGCACTTTGAGCATCGGTAACTAAATTTCCTCTTCTAGCCAACTTGATTTGAGTTGCAATTTGCACTCAGCAGTAAAGCATATAGAATGTCGATAATATTTATGACATTTACTTGGTTATCATAGTGCACAAAATTGAATTGAAACGTTTTAAAGCAGCGCTAATAATAATTCTCTGTTTTATCCCCATCTAGGTTGGCTTTTCCCTTGGTATGCTCCTATTACTCATGCTGTGCTGGTTATTTTCGATCAAACTCGTAATTGGCCTTTTTGAAAACTAAAACGATCTTTTCAGCGATTCTGTCATCTTTTCAGTTTGAAATCTCATCTCGTATAATGAAGAAGAAATATATAATATAAAGAATATGCAATCTTATACTAGTAATAAAACGATAAAATTGTAATGCAGTATCAATGGTACCTACCAATAAACCAATAAATATGACAATGAACTGACCAATTTGTAGTGTAGCACAAATATGTATTATTCTGCCACTTAGATTTACAAAATTGACCAAAATGCAAAATCTTTTTCAAAGATAAATAGAACATAAAAATATTACCAGTTGGACAGGACAGAATTCAGGGCAGGATAAAGCTAAATAGTCAGAAATAGGAGTCTCATCGACCGAAATGACGTTTGTAGTATGACTGGGAGCAATGTGGTAAATTATCGAAGATCAATGGCTGTCTGGGTAGCGGAGCAATGTGTTGTGCAGGTGTTGCTCTGCTCATCATAAATGACATGGCAGGACATTGGACACGACATACTTACATTCATATCATGAATGACTCCCAGAGAGAACGGGGAGGCTAAGCCAACGCCAAACCAATCACAAGATTATAACATTTATCACCTGTCAGTGTCACAGGGAATTTGGATGCTATGGCTTTCTGTCCTATCCTGTCTTCCCTGTCTCCCTGTGTCATGCATGTCAGACCCAACAAAAAATAAAATTCTTCCCAGCTAAACCATTCATCATTGATTATTAGCGGCTTTGAGGTTTCTGTGACACTCAAATGCAATCATAGAATTCAATTCTATAAATTAAAGAGACATATAATCATGAATGTTTGTCTCCATCCTATCGGTGCTTGCAGTAGAATATAGAATATAGAATGCCACTGTGCATGATATTATAACCTACATAGGCAGGTTGTTTCCTAATAAATACTTTACTCTTCAGTAGCATACATCTTATTAAAATATCCAAAGTGTACAATTTATACTGTGCTGTCTTGCAAAGATTGAATTGAATTGAATTATATCGGTGCTATTTAGAAACTCAATAATGATATGCACAAATAACTAGTAGAATAGATTGGACAGATATATTAGATATAATGAGTAAGTTTAATTTGTATTACCTATTTACCCAAAAGTTACTCAAATTTTGACATACCAAGGTAATTGCACTAGAAGCTAAGACAAAGTTATTCTTGTTAACATATTTAGTAATACATATATAGAATGCATTACCTACTATAACCACTTCTCTCTGAGTGTACTATTTATAAAAGTGCCAGCAATAGTATCAAAAGAATGAGAACCCAAAATTAGTTTTCGTGTGCAAAAATACTTTATGAGCAGATCAGATCTGAAAGATAAAGAAGTTCATTAATGTAGTGCATTGAAGTGCGTTAAACTCAGCTTAAGCTGACTGGAAATGTAGAAGAAAGAAAGTAAAGGAAAGAAATTATAGAATCTGCTTAAGCCAGTCGCTGTAGTATTCTGTGTGAATTTTCCCACTTTGGAATCTTTGTATAAATAACTTAATCTACAGTATTGTGCCTAAGAAGGGCATTTGTACTGTAAAAATCCATATTCCTGGAAACAATACTAAATAGTATTAGTATTCATAGACACTGCTAATTTGCAATCGAGTTTTGTGAAAATTCATGTAGGCACCTATAGTCCAGATATAAAAGTTGTCACATTTTTAGAATTTAGTAGAGCATGTGTGTCGGGGAACGTTATGGATAGATAGATGTATGTGGATGCCTAGATGTATGTGGATGCCTAGATGCATGTGGATGCCTAGATGTGTGAAGGTAAACTAGTTAGGTGAACTATTTGGTATTATGTATCCGCAAACATGAATATTTTATATAGAACAAAACAGGTATAAAGACGGTATACATTGTAGGGAGTAGGATGTGCAATGAGAATTTTTTGGAAGTAGATTAAGCATCCAAGTCCCGAACCTTTTCTTCTTTTCCTTTCCGTCGTCGTCCGTTCTTTGTGAATCCTTTATTCTGGAGGATTCTATGCAATATTTCTTCGTCGTTTTTGCTACCGGGATTGTGAAATTAAAAAATGGAACCATTTATTATTCTGCTCCTTTCCATTTTTCAAGTCGGAGAGATTCACCATCCGCACTCCATTCCATTCCGCAGTCTCAAAGTGTACCAACCAAACCAACTCTTTCTGAATGCAATACTGAAAGCTTAGTCAACTTAGCCAGCCCACCAGGAGCAGAATGCAATAGAAGTACGTTATACGTATGTAGCGTGTCTACTAGGTACTCAACTAAACTAAACACTAACAGACAAAGTTAAACCATAGGCTACTTACTCGCATTACTCTACCTAACTTACATTTACGTTATTACCGACGAAAAACGACGAGGCAAATAGTGCACCATTCAAATGCCATACAAGAGACAGGGCAACACAAGACAATCTACAATACAAAACACTAGAAAAAACTTATAGCTATAATATTCTGATATATGCCGCAGAGTTATGTACAAGTTTTTTCCGTTCTATATTGTAGTTTGTAATGTGAGCGGATTTGAGTTCAGTAATACAGTGAACATTCTAAAAGGTACGATGTATGCCTACTGGGTGTCTTGTACTTGTGCATGTTATTGCATATAAGTTAGTAGTCATTCTATTGCAGTAGAAGAAATTCAAATGAAATGGCATGGCATCTTTAGTATGTGCAAAGGGGAGAAATTATTTCTTTCGAAGGTGCGACTCACACCTCTTCTGCCTCATTAGACGCATTCCATTTGCATTTACTTTAAGTTATGTAAACGTGAAGGAGTCATTATTCTTTTTTCGTTTCTCTCTGTGCTTAGACCGATTCTTTATGCGCTCTATTCTCCTAAGTGAATATTGTATATACCTCATAAATGTTTTGCTATTGTGTCTTGCTGGGGACTCAAATACACTTTTACTTTAGCACATTAGTCTATTCTCTACCACTAGGTTAAATCAACTGGCGAATGATGTCGGATGAATTGTTACTGCCTAATGCTAATAGAAACTACATAATAATATCCATCGTATACAAAAACAGATACCTAATATGGGTATTGCACGCAATGCACACACAATAGACATTATGAGTGTATTTAAACCAGATAGAAAAAGAAGCCAATATCATCTGTAGAATAGATTTACATAATAATTGAAAATGTATAAAGAGCAGAATCCTTGAAACTAAAAATAGAGAGAAAAACAATTCTAGTCAGCCAAATCTTCCTGAAGATTGAAGGGATTGTAGTAGAAGTGGGATAAAACGGTTGACAGTGTCGAGGAAGAATTAATTGTGGGTAATGGCGATTTGGTTGGAGTTCTAAGTAAAGGTGAATGAGTATTTGGAGGTAATAATAGAGATTTGAATGGAGTACGATACAGAGAGATAGGTCTAAGTAGACAAAGTGAAGGAGTAAGGAAGGAGAGTAACGATGATAGTGAATTGGAGTTAAGTGAAGGTTAGGGAACATTGTCTGCTCCCATGTAAACACACCATAAATCCTCTAAATCACCGTGCAATAAAATCGTCACTTGAAACTACTTGTGCTCTGCCGGGCAAAGTTTATGGGATAGGTACACAGAAGTGAAGAGGATCTGCTTTTGGCACTCTCGCATACAGTGCCACTTCTACTCTACTCTACTGGCCTTGTTGCTCTTCCTCAAAATCATTTGCCACTTTTTATTTCCTACTTTTACACTCTTTCCTTATTTCCTCTACAAAATATCTCTCGTTTCTACATGCACCAATCTAGTTTACCTGATTTATTTTTCAGATGCAAACACTTCTTGATCTTCAATATCTTACGCTTAGAATATTGTCAAGGACCCTACTTTAATCAAAATCCTGTTCCAAATGCATTCAAAGAAATAAGTTCTTACTGACCACACAGACGGATTTTAATAGACTGTAGTAGATGAATAAATATTCGGAGACTATCCCCTCATTTGAAGCAGAATAAAGTTATGGGAGAAAGATAGGAATCGAAGAAGGGATAATAAGACCGCCTGCTGGCTAGTAATCATCACGCATCTACTCACGCTCTGTTGCATTTATGAGCAGTAGCTACATTATGTTTTTGTGACTTCTTTGTAATTGCATCATAGTTAATAATGAAGAAATGCCTTTGTCAGTCTCTTGCAAAATTGTTTTACTCCAAATACTTTCTACTACTTCAAAAACATTATTTCAACTTCATAGCTAGCACTAATTGTTCTTGCAATGTTAACGATGATGTACACTTTCCCTTTTTAGTATCTGACCATGACACATTTTATATGCCAATTAACACAAATATTCTATTCTGCTCATTGTATTTGTAACTTTGCAACAAACTAGGAGTACAATTTACATAAATTCTAACATAGCAAGATACTTTTACCAATACAAAGACCACCCGAAGGATATTTCACAAAAATGAGATTACATGTCTTATCATAAGTAGTAATGGGCCAAAATAAGTGACGGCAATAATTTTTACCGTAACAATGATTTACTTTGTAAATGTAAATGTAGATTTAGAAGAAGTCAGCCTCGGATAAAAATGGTGTGTAGTCCACAATTAAATTACTGTTGATTGTATTGATTGCTATTTGCAACATCTGGGGAGGTTGATTTTGATATCAATGTAATATTTTTGCAGAGCATTTTCTCTATAAAATCTGTAGAGTATACATGGATGACACTGACAGTGAGTTTGAAAAAAACGTGCTTACTCCGTTAAACATTATTTTTTTCCAAACTGAAAACAGCAGATTGCATGTGTTCAAACTAGGGGCATCCCTTTACAAACATGCAATGCTGCTTTTAAATTGCTGACAATTAGTTCAACCAATGAAGAAAAAAATTGTGTACATGTATAACGATGGTATGACGTAATCTTAAAATTATGACAAGTGAATATTTCCACTTGGGTTTTTTAGCGGGGTGTTCTTTGTACTAAATGTTTATTTCTACCATTTACAATTCCTGCATTATTAGTAGAATTTTGTGTACAGACAGTAGATAGTAAGCAATAATTAGGAATGACAATAGGAAAGGTCTCAGATGATGTATACCGAAGAGGTAGTACTAAAATAATAGAATACGTAAGCGTATGAGTAGAGTAGCCTTGTAGACTTGAAATAGGTATATTGAATCTCGAATAGGGAAAACATGAAAGTTTTTTCGGAACAAAGTGTTCATTTCCGCTATCACGCTATGCCATGCGTATCAATTCATAAGCATGTTTCCGTTTTCGAAGAGTTTTTTCTCACTGGTGCTGTAGAGTGGAGTATTTCTCATATAACACGCAGAAAGAAGATGATTGAATAAAGCCTACAGTGGCTAAACAAGCATTGTATTCTTAGGGATGTTTTACATATCGTTTGTTCTAAGCGCTAGTTGTTTGCATGATGTATTGAGAGTGGAGGAATTGCTATTAGAGCTACTTACAATTGCATGAATAGGAGAAGAGAGTGACAGAGGATGGAAACCAAGCAAAATAGAAAATAATAGAATCAAATGCAATTGAATGTAAAGAGAATAGAACTTTGTTACCTCCCTACCTCCCGCAGACTCGCTCTCCGACTTTGCCTCATTCCAACTTCAGTTCAATATGCTCTATCTATAACTGAGTCACTCACTACTACACGGAGTTCGTGTTTATGCTCCGCTTTTGATGTGTTGCGATGTGATATTTGCAGTTTTTACCTCTTTCTACTTTATCCTGCCATCCTACCATCCGCAGCCAGCACTCACTCACTCACTGCACTTTTCTATAGTACTTTTAGTTATAGGCTTTCTCTAGCTTGTTGCTGCTCAATTTTGTCATGATGCTAGACTGGGGTGAACCAAACAAGGAAAACACCCAACTCACTATTCCACTGCCTCTCTTTTACAAACGCACATTTTTACTTTAACTTGCTGACACTGAATCTACTTTTTGTATTACAAAATTAATTCTTCCATCAGAATTAAACAAAATAGGACAGAAATTCTGACGTTAACAATTTTATGAAATTAGTACCTCAGTCGGTATTTCTGGCCCATTCACTTACACTACCTCTCTTTTCTAAACGCACATTTTTATTCCACTTTTAACGTTTATGTCATTACAGATAAAGTATTACAATGAATATCTTAATTGGATACATCAACGAATAAAATGAGATTCATTTTAGGGTGATTCAATATGATTGACAAACAAATTTTTATACTAGTCGAATCTTTCTTGGGTAATAGTAACCATCACGTTGTTGCTTGCAAAAAAATCTACACTATTTGTTAAACAAAGTTACATGTCCCATCAAAATTAAACAAAATAGGACAGAAACTCCGACGTTTGTACTTTTATGAAATTATTTAATACATCAGTCAGTATATCTACATCATAAAGGATTTGTATGCAACACAACTAAAGTTTTGGAACTAAGTTCCAAGTAATTGCAATATTTTCGTGGAAAAAATATTTCTTGCGAAGTCGAACCACTTGATGACTTAACTCTTTGGAACCTGTTAAGAAATTGAAAGTTAAAATAACATTCTTATTGCGATCAGCCTTTTCAGATGATAGTTATTTATTTTAGATGCTCTCTAGAAGTTCATTGAATCCTAGAGTGAGTAAGGTCGAAGTAATAAATTCTGTTTATTGACCTGCAATAAAACCCTACACCTTGAGTGACAAAAGTTCAGCCACAAAAACGAAAACAAGTGCGGGAGGGATTCTTATGCAACAATCACTATCCAGTCTGAAATTAAACTCTTTTGCTATTGTAATCTGAGGCAAGGCTAAACAGGTATCATCTTATCTGTAGTGCAAGTGTATTCACTATTGATTATGCATCGTCCTTTGTACATACTGTGAACAATTTGGTTTTACCAATGTTTTGTAGCGTATCTGCTTTTATTTTGTATAGAAGGGTTAGTTTTATTACAGGGCAATAATTTTGTTAGGTAAATTCTTGTATAAGACAAAGTTTTATGGTTGTTTTGAAGTTTTATTTGAATCTGAGTGTCTTTCGGTCTAATCTTCCACTTTCGATTTCAAAAATAATCAGTTGGTAATACCGTGCCGTGGTGCTAAGATCTGTGGAAGAAAAGTCAGTTAAGTGTGTGAAGTTCTAATATTTTTCCGTTAATCATTACATAACTAGTTGAAATATCATTTATTGGTGGTTGTAGATATGAGAGCACATTGTGATAAATATAGTATAGTGCGTGGCATAATTGTAATGGGAGTGAAAAAAAGTGGCGTAGGGTCCTCCACGTATTAAATGGCAGTAACAGTTGTTAGAGAGTAAGTTGATCTATCATGGAAATAAAAAAGTAAGGATAATAGTATGTAAGTGAATTAGTGTTGATAAAACAAGATTATTATTCGGGGCTAATAATAATGTAGGTAGAATTACACTGAGAGCAAATAGAAGGCAATAAATATCTGGTTGGAACACGATAAGGGAGTTGAAAGAGAAACACATGTAAAGGAATAAGCCTTATAGAGATATTCTGTAAACTCACATAGACACTCAGATAGTAATAGGGTCATTGCTCTGATAATGGCAACCATAAAGATGTCATAAATAGTTTTTTGTCCATGTAGTAGAGTTTTGTTTGTGGTAATGTATCTGTTAGCGATCTACACACTTCTATCGTAGTGTGTAGAGTAGTATTTTTGCATTGTATAATAAGTGTGTCTTTTCTTCGAATCTTATTCACTTACACACATTATATTTCTGTTTGTGTGTAAAAGGGTTAAGTTACTTTGAGTTAGTCAAGTCATAGGGAATGTGAATGGAAAGGAATGTTACTGGTTTATATAGGAAGTATGTAGGAGATATAGCCAAGAGATGTTTTTATATAGGAGTATGCAAGTTAAAAGTTGTTCGGTTATGGTGTGGTAATAATGTATGTTAGGTGGGTGTGAGACTGATCTTAATGTACCCAAACAAACCATAGCATACGTTCTTACTCTCAGTTATCCAATTCATTTTATTTTATCGGCTCTACTCCACTGCTACATTGCACTCGACTCAAGCACAACTCAACTGCTTCCTCTCGCTTCGAATCGCTTATTTTATAGCTTTCTTTACTGCCACTACTATCACTATAACACTTTTTATTATACCACTTACACCATATTACTTTTCACAACGCTTAATAGCTAGTATATGTATGTGTACATCGAAGACCTTCACCTACCAGCTTCAAGGTTTATTGCTGGAACATCTGATCTTAATGGCCGCTCTATGCAAATTACAAACAACTTACTACCACTCGACTACATCATCAAACACAATCTTGAACACTTTCCTCTTACACCGATAAATGTTTACATCTTTTCTTCTCCCATTCCCATCTATTACTTTGTCAATACACTCAACCAATTTAAATGTCATGTCGACAATTATTTCATATCCATTTACAAATCTATTCCACTAGACACGTACGATTCCCTATCGAGTCTTACTGACCTATTTTACATTGCAATGCACAATTTTTGTTTTTCTAACATAATTTTTATGTTTTCCAATTTAAGTTCAAGATATTAAGTTCTGAAAAGGTGTTAGGAAATAAACACAACGAAAACCGTGTTTTCCAAATGGGATGTAAGACTTGTGGCATAGAGCATTGTGAAAAGCAGGTTTTCACTTTATTTCCTAGAAGTTAACTTTAGGATAGATACCGGTAGCACCGGACACACGAATGTCAAAATATCTTTTATTTTCTTGCTGCGCTTTTGGCTTCTCGTGACCACGATATGATATTTCACTCATGTCAGTGCATTACAGTTGAGAATAGTCTACTTATATGCTTGTTAGTATTATAGTCTTTATTTCCTGACAGGAATAGTGTAAATAGGGATATAGACACCAGTTTTCTCTCTCCCTTTGATAAAAACATTCGTCTGCTTTGCATATGATGAAAAAGGAGAAAACCAACAGTGTAGAAAAATCATTTATTATTTTTTCCTTCCCCTTTGCTCTCCCGGACGAGCCAAGTTAGAATAGTACAGGAAAGCAGAGCAGTCCATGCAAAACATCTCTTCCGACTTTCCATATTTGCATCCATCTACGGAAAATTTATATCTGTATATTCTTAGAGATACTAGTCATAGGAAAAAAAGTTTATTCATCAGAAACTATATAAGTTGCGTAGATTAAGTATAGAGAGCTAAAATAAATATTGTTAGGTAAGTAGTAGGTATTTAAAAGTAACACTGTATGCTGGCTGAATACATAACTATTGTAGTATTAGCAGCGTTATAAATGCATAAAATTGTTTATGCATACGTTTATGAATGTCTACTTATGAAACTTTGGACGAAAAGTTACTAGCGATCGGCCTGGTCTTATAATAGTATAATGCTAAGAAGCAACTGTAAGTTCACTGTAAGGGCAACGTCAGAAAAAAAGTAATTTAACTTAACACAGGATAGGTTACTATGTAGTTGATGGAGGAGGAAATATCGAAAGTTATTAAAAACTTCTCTCATCAATCTCCCTCCCTTGCACTTTTATAACATTACATAACCTGCATATCATTTTCCAACTCTTTTTTATAAATATGAAGCTTACTTTTCCCTACTGAGATTCATCAAAGTATCTTTATGGACAACCCACCATTGAGTTGAATATTATTTCGTTTTCCATATTACAGTAACACTAAATGTATAGATTTGTTAAAAGATTGTATATTACGAAATACTAAAAACAGCTTAGGTATTGAATAACAGTAGCACTTTTGCCTCTTTCTGGTGGTGAGTGATTTGATAAGATAATTTTTGTAGGTACTAAAAAATTTAAAAAACAATATGCAAGCGTAAACAGGACACATACTTTAGAATTGAATCCGAAATTACCAGAAGTGGGTGTAAATAGGAGTTGTGGCCGTTAGTGGAGTATAAAGCAAGAGATTGCGAGGGAGTAGGAAGAGGAATATGAGTGTGAGTGAGTAATATAATTAAAGGTGATGCATGGTTTTTGCTGGAGTTGATGATGAAAATAGAAATGGATCAAGCGGGAGAATCCCAGAATGAGTTATGGCGAGCATTTATCACCTTTTAGCAATGTTCATGTTCATACACAGTAGTTTTCCATTTCCATTCTTAGTCTTATGTAGTCTTATTGTTCCTCAGACTCTTCTATAGTACCTTTTCACAAAGTAAACTATGAAAATAAAATGCTTCACTATAACTTCGCACTTTATGCGTATCTGGGCCCACTAAATAAATGCATGCTATCCATTAACTATGCACAGCTCATTGCTACATAACAGAGCACTTCTTGCATTTCCATCCGAGAATTTTACGAACATGTTTTTAGACAGCTATACTTATGCAATTTATATCTATAGAATAGACTTACTTAAATACCTGCTTTTGATAGTATATTTTACTCAAGACTCTGCAATGCATTATGTAATACCTCTGCGGATGAAAAGGTGTCAGAAGAAATTTCATTCTCTTTTCTATTTTGTTCTTCGCATTCCTCATCTACTCACTCAGTCAGTCTATTTTATTCAAATATCACAGGATTTGTTCACTAAACTATCAACTCTACCTAATATTTCAAATAATGACATGAAAATGTTAAGTAAACCTTCATTTATTCATAGTACCTCCTCAGAGGTCTATAATAGGTACAAAGATAGGCGTTGTCATTTGCCAAGATATAATTCTGAAAAAGACACTATAGAAGCTTAGGTAGGAATATTAAGCATGTAGTAATATACATTGACAAATATTTTCTATATTAACAAGTATGGTGTATGACAATTTCTAATCTGATGTCTTCCTGCAATGCCATCACATCCATCAATAGTCGACGGAGGTATCTTAAGTTTCAAATCAAAAAGCTAGCGGGACAACAGCTCGTTTATAATGGCAAACGGAGACAGACAAGATCTCCCATACAATACTAAACACACACATTGACAATAATAATAAGATTATTAATAATAGGAGGTTCTCCTGCTGTAATTCAAAACTCAGCTACATAGATACCCAACTTGTCTATAGACACAAGTATTAATATTTCGTGAGGATATACCCGAGTAGAAGTGCTTTAGAATATTTCTACGTAACAATATGCAAGTGATAATGTAATATTCTACATAGAGGAGCTTTGGTGTGTTCACTCTTCTGTCATGTCAGTCTGATTTTAATAATAGTAAAATGGGAGAGAAGCGCGAGAACCATTTTCTCATCACGATATTTCTCTGTGAATGTATTCCTTGGCTTTCCTTCACCGAACATTGAATCGCATCGCGTCACATGGCATCACATTGTGTTTCATCTTCTATTGTGTTGTGCACACAACATGCTCACCATTATTCTCCAGGATTACATTATTATATTACTTTACATAGCCGCCTCCTTTCTATTAACCTTCTTATCTATCTCCTATACAAACTATAATATTAATATCCTAGTTCCCTGCCTGCTCCTTTCATTTCAGACCAAACTGTGATTGTCTTCCGAGAAACTTGTGCTCTCGTGGCTTCTTTATGTATAACTAGTATATTCTATATACTCTATATTGTCCGTGTGGGAATACAGAATGTAGGGATATAGTTGAGCTGACAAGACTTGGACATGACAAGACAGCCTCTCCTCTGCTCTATTTGGAACAAACAACAATACCACATCAATTCCGGTGACAATAGAACACTGTACTTTATCAGGAGAAGACTAGCTTAACAAACACGTTTCCATAAAATCATATCGAAGATTTACAAGAAATATCGTTTATATATTGAAATTTCTATGTCCACTCTTTCTTGTTCAACTTACAGACAAATGGGCTCTTAGGATATAATGTTATCGATATTTTTTATATAACTTTTGCTACTTTATCGAAAGATAGACATTTCAAAGCAAAAGCAATGCACGACCCGCGTGGAACTCTTCTTGCTCGGCCAGATTTAACTGACAATGCGAGCGTATATGAGACAGATACTTTTCCTTTCTAGCCTTATGTAAGTATAAATAGCATCCTAACTATAGCATTTATTATTACATGCATTAGTGGAGTGCGTATTATGGAGAGAGATAGGATCAAGGATAGGATTAGATAAAGACCCATCCATTGTATCTATTTTTCTTCTAGTATTATTTTATTCTACTCTATTCAATTCAAGAATTTGATGGGATATGACGTGATGCCACGTTTGGGTTTTTAAGGTGATGTGATTGTGATGGGTGTTTCTTTTCACTTACCTTACCATGTCCGATATGCACTACTATATACTGCTTAGTTACTCCGTGGACTCAAAGTCCACTTTGACAATGGCGTGTCTTCACGACAATATAAAGAAGTAGATCAGCATGACGTCTCAGTTCACTTCGTCCGCTTCAATCACATTATGCACTTTTATTCTAATTTTTACCTACACATGCGTCCAATTGAATTGGAAAATCATTTCTTGTTTCGTACATCACAGAGAAAATTGGTGACTGATCACAATCATTAGACAATACACAACATACCGAATTTAAAATCATTTTGAATGCTTAGTTGTAGTCAATGCTATAGAATCTACAATAATCGCTAGATAATAAACTTACACCTGCTATAAGAATATGTGACCCTTTCTGACTATTTGTAGCACTCGCCATAAAATGTGGCAATGGCCATTGTGCCTCCTTGCCTAATAGTAATTGTGCCAGAGTGATACAATACACAGTTGATACAAAACGATTATAATAATGTGTTTATAGTACAGAAGTCGTAGTCTATCATTGCCCAATGCTCTCCCATCCCTTCACTTAAAGTAACAAGTTAATTATTGCAAAATCCCTTGTGGCACTGCCGGACTCCGAGCTAATCTTCAACTCATTTACTGTTACACACTCTACCTATTCCCGCAAGTCAAAACCAAAACATTTCCCCATTCTATTTTGATTTCACAAAGTCACAGCGGAATAAAATAAATGTACAGGCAATCATTACACATGACATGTTCAATTACACATTATGATGTGCATGAGCTAGTCTCTCATATGTAATTTCAACATTCAGTAGTCTGGATGGATAACTGCACTTAATGATTGAATTGAAGGCAAACTAACTATAGGCAAAAATTTTCCTTTGGCAGTACACTCCTGTGTCTAACAGAATTTTAAAATCTTTATGTATAACTCACTGTATTCAGCCTTTATTTTCAAACAAAATCTATATTCCTTAAATCGAAAGATTTTAGTTACATGATTGTTTGTATTATAATATGGTTGTAATAACGCGCAAATATAAATTGTTTTGTGAATACTATGAATTTTAGAGGAAATAGTCTTATTGGAATGTTTATTATATAGAAGACGGACTCAGCAACATTACTATAGGACAATTGGATTCTGAAACTTTTTGCACTCTATATCATTAGCTTATGAGATTCCAATTTTATTTTCAAAGAACATTATTGATTCCTATGTAAGTAGTGAACAATTGTGTCGAAAGAAAGATAAAAAGTGTTTATTCAGCATTATGTTATCAATTAGCCTACTCATGTTGTACACAACAAATATTTTTAATGACAATAGTTCGTGCATTATAACTTGTATGTCACAAAAGCGGATAACATGGTGTAAGAAGGAAAGCAGTTTACTATTTAAAAGTAATAAGGAATTTAAAAGGTGAAAAGCAACCTGAGGAAGGACATGAGAGTTGGCGTCCTCGGAATCCACAGTGGCTCTCAGGGTTCACTTTGAGTTGGATGTCATTTTTCCATAAAGCCTTATAAATGCGAACCGTCCAAGGAAATCCTTTCGCAAAGCCTTGGCTCGTCATAAATTTCCTGGCTATGGCATCTGTTTCGTTCGTGGCAACGGATTAGGGAAAAGGAGCTGCACCGCAGAGTAACAGGAGTGTTACTTTTCTGTACACCCGCTCTGCATTTACTTGCACATCATACTTATGAGGAAGTAAGTAAGGAAAGGAAATGTATTGCACGGAGTAAATAGGCTTATACAGATTCCAACAGGAATACGCACTGTCTGCTTTACCACGGCTAACACTCTCCCGCCACACTTTCATCTTCTCCTACTATTTCTGACTACACATCGACAAGATTTTAACATATCTCCATAGCTAAATAAGGTCTTAAGCTAAATTAAGGTAAAAATGTAATTCGGGTGCATGTCGATGCACACACCTCTCCTTACGCACCGAGTCAGGTAAGGAAATGTATTTAAGGAACCGTACTTTAGTGCTAAAACTATACTCAATTGCTCAATACATTAGATTTATACTGACTATCATACACGGTAAACCGAAGCTATAAGTTGCTCTAAGCTATATTAGCCAGTAATTTGATAGCTAAATATTTATATTTTACGATTTTTAGACACTGAAATGCATTTGGTTCAAAATTATATTACAGCCACGTAATTAATAGAGCTTCATAAATGCAAATCACCCTTAACACGCAATTACAGGTAAAAGTGCTGCTGACGCAAATCAATTTCAAGGGTAAATCGTATGTAAACCTAGTTAAAGTAATTGCAAATGAGTCTCAACTGATATTAATGTATTTTTGATAATTTTTTCCAGAAATGTATACAGCGTATACAAAGTTGTTGTTAACGCTTTTTGCGCAGTAGTTGCTCCCAAGTCAAAGACAGCTAATATATTAAAGTCTCTGAATGAAGAAGCACTTTGGCAGTGGAGCATTATGCATTAGCTATAATGCAGAGGGCGAATAATGAGAGGGTGCCTAAAAATACACGAGGATAATGTCAAACAAATGAAATAGGAGAGAAGACTGATTATTCTTGATAGTTATTAGAAGAAAGGGGATTTGAGTATAGCGTATGTTAGTTGGTGCATGCATTGCAATGCATTAGGCGCTAGAAACTATTTGTGAGACAATTACCATAGTCGCAATAATTCAATGTGCACGTGTCTCCTGATTTGATTTTGATGTAGGGACGAGATTTCGTTATTTTCTATTGAATTTTTTGTATAGGGAGCTCTGAGGAGTATGCCGAAATGTCAGTGCACTTGAGCTGGGAGGAAAACAGTAATACATTTGTGCTCTTTTGTGACTACTATATCAAAAAGACAGATTATTGAATAGAAAATGATGGAATAAGTTTCTGTGACTGGGTAAGTATATGATAAGAATGCATGACATATGTGTTTGTATTTATAGCAGCATATGCTGCCTATAATTTACTTAGTTCTCAATCGAGAATGGATAAATATTTTATGAGAGATGCCCGTTTTCAATATTTTCGGTCTATAAAATAGGAAGTTAGCCAGGCTGAGTCCAGGAGGTAAAAGTTAGTTCACAGGCGCACGGAACCGTCAGATGAGATGGAGCTGAACCTGGAAAAGACGCCAGAGAGGATTACAATATGTTGTTGTTGATGGCTACGTTGATGATGATGCTGTTCTGATGGAAATGGGGAAACCATGATGGCTCCTGCTCAACTCCCATGATCAGATCAACCCTCCCTGACAATGTACTTACACACTATTCCTCTTCTGCCCAACACAATTCCATTTGCATTTTTATCCTTTCCATCATGTCTACTCCTGAATCTTCTACCTACATATTATAATAAGCTTGTGTGCGTAACAATAATTGCGAATCACTTGATACTTCTGAGCAGGTAGTCATTTTTTATATCTATGTGTACATATCTATGCTGATTCATGTGTTTTATACAAATGTCCAAAACTCTTAATAGATTTTTGCGAGATGTAATTATGCAAGTACCTATATTACACAAGCATGTTGTATAGTATTATATCTGCAGATGAATGTAGCAGTGATGGATTTAGTATAGTTGCAATGTTTGATAGAAGTCTGCTTCAGTGGTTTGGTTGTTCTTGTCAGATAGGTTAGGTACGTAGAAGTCCCATACTCTGATCTGGTCACTCATCCAGAAGAGACAAGGAAGAAACGAAAGGAGAACAAGAGGGAGCCGCCCGTTTATCAAAAAACCATAGAAGCGTAATCTGCGTTAAGCTCGGTCTACATCGAAGACGATAAATCAATAGATTGATTTATGGATTTCCGACCCCTTTCTCTGACTCTCGTTTGTAGCCTCTATACTCTGACGGACTCTGTGTGAGCGAGCACACGAAACCAAATCAACCGACTATAGGTAACTCCACTACATTCTTTACTATTTCAGTTACTCAATTATTTTATTCTCATTTCTACAATGTACAATTCGAGTAAATCCTCTTTGTCAGATTTCACTTTAACTACAACGATGCTACACGATGCCCACGAACTTCTCAAACACCAAAAATCGATTTAAAAACCAATTTCGGTGTGCTTTACATAAAACTAACCGTGTAACATTCAACAGGATGCTACTATCAATATGTAAAATTCAAAAGTTTAGCCTGTTAACATCATTCTATTCTAGTCAGATAATCGGAAGACATTCTGTTTTAGTGTATTTAGTATCAATTGTCTATTAGCTGACTGCAGTTTAAGTGCTGGTCACTACTAGAAGTGAGGGACATGATTAGGAGATAATTTTGAATGCTGATATAATGTGTGAGTTAATCTTGGGCAAGTGAGATATAAAAGTCGGTGAGTTGAGTCAATAGTAATAGTTAGTTGAGTAAAGAATGGAGAAAGAATCAGATCTCCTACACCCACATTCAGATGGCATCATATCGAAATGAATTACTGGGCTCTGCTATACGAGAGTCAGTGCAATAATGGAATGGTAGTGCGGTGTCGGGCGACGATATGGAGGCAAGTTAACTCTTTGATGGCCCTCGAGCGAGCAGTCAGCAAGCAGTAAATCTGTCGAGAGTATGACCCGAGATGATTTACGAAGCCAAAACACCGCATGCAGGTTACACACAGGCCAGGCATAAGAATAGAGACAAACACCAAGTCAAATCAACTCAAGTCTTACTTACATTACTTTACATTGCATTATACTTATTATTACTTACTTACCGAGTCCCAAGCTGTAGCTCCACATCATCATCCCTCTCTAACACACGTACTACAACTCCAATGAAGCCACACTTGTGGTCCAACCATTCTCCTCTCATCATCCATCCCCGACTCTTGCATACATTAACTTAGTCGTACTAACTGTAAATATCACCTAACATTAACTATCACCATCTTTATGCAATATGCACAGGGAGACATCAATTATAATTCTATACTCTACTGTATAGTCCCCTATTCATATAAACCGTCTTTAGTGGGTCTAGAGATGCATTACATATGTGAACACATAATACGAGAGAGATGACTAGGTATTCTTACTCAACAGAATAAAAGGGGCTTAAGAAATGAAAAATTAAGAGTAGGGAAAATTCTAGGCAACCATGGCCTTTCCTAGACCATTCTTACTGTGGATTGGTCTGGTCTCCTTTATATACAGTTTTGCCTTTTTCTTGCTATCCTTGGCTTCTATTTTACATTCCTTTCTTACCTGGAACCTTTTACAATGTTGCGTAAGTACATAATATCTTCACTTACAACTCTACTACTTATACTCATAGAATGTGTACTACATTCAAGGTTACGCATTTTCCACACTCGGTCTTGTGATCTAAATAATATCCACCTCTTAAATGTCTTTCATTTTAAACAACTTAAATTCATTAAATTCACAGTAATAATATCTACAGATTAAGTACTGCCAGCGCTTGGGCTAAACCTTATAAATATTAACATTAGTAGGCACAAGAACTTCTTGCCGTAAATTATACTTAGTTACAATTACTAGTTTTCTTTAAACCTAAATGGATAATGGAATGGAATTTTTAATTTTTAGATATTAGTAACAGCTAGCGTTAAAACCAGGTCTTGTACAGACAGATGAGACAGGTTTTTATATGCATTGTTTATAAAATGAAGACTATAGCCATTTTGATGTTCAAATGTACAATAATTGTGTATCAGTAGCGTAAGGAGAATGGTGATATCAGTGTAAGAGAGTTGTCATTTCTTGCATTCTAAAGAAATAAATCAATACAAATGTTAGTCAAAAGTATTTAGGTTCGGAGTATCAGATTAGTAGCTCCTATACCTTGGACAATTAAAGATAAGTGAAATTGACAATGAGTCAGGGCAGGCAGGATATCACGTCATTCTTGCCAAGTGTGAATGCGATGAGGTATTATCTTGCGTTATGATGAGTTATAACTGGAGAGTAGTAGTTACATTGAAACAATGCGAGTTAGTGTTTGCTCCGAATTTCTGGTTGGATGTGGGGGAATTGTTGATTGTGTAAGTTGGTTGGGTGCAGACAGTCTAGTCGGTGGTATTGATGTAAGAATGGCGAATAACGGACGAGTTAGTTTAAGGATTGTAGTGTGTAGTGATGTGGATGTTGGGTATGGGTGTAAGAAACATAGAGAAGACTCTGCAAAGACTCGACAGTCACGACAAGAGCGAGAGGTAGAAAATAGTTTTCGTTTTTCGCAATGATTTATAAAGCATTTCCTTTGAACTGCACCTACATTAGTTGGAGTCTGACTCGCCCATTTATTCTGATGCTTTTGTTCTTCCCTTCGTCTATTCTCTTGATTCTTTCTCTTTGCCGTTTTCATCTTCTTCTCCTCAGCTGTACACAACTCCGTATTAGCAAGTACATAGGAGGAAAGCGAGCCTATTATCGACTCCTTAGTTAGTTTACCCTTTGTGTACGACTCTGTTTTGCCATATACCTTTATTTAGGTACATTCTCAATTGAGACGACTACTGGGTAGTGAGACGACTACTTGGGTAGTAATATGATGATCATGTTCAGTTAGTCCACCTAGTTTACTTTCCTTTAGTTTACTCGGCTAATGTCTACTCTGTCTTCGTCCACCCGCCTGCCTGTTTTCCTACTTTCCTCCGTGTCTTTCTTCTACTTTTACTTCCTATTCCCATTCTTCTTCCACTTTAATGTTTGCTACTCTTTTCTGTGTGCTCTGCAAACAAAGATTTCTCTCTATCTATCCTCCCTTTGTCTCTCTCCTTATGTACTTTTCGAATCACAAAACAAACTTTTCACAGTTTTCTCTCTTTTCTGCCTCTTTGTCACAGCATTGTCACTCCCTATTCTTCGATAGAGCCATCCAAGTCACAAAAACCCATCTCTTCCAACCCAACTTAATTTAATACCCATTTCATCACCAATTATCAATCAAAATATTACACAATTTTCAAATTAGCTTGCTATCAATTGCGCAATTTGCTTACCTGTTCGTTCAACAAGTTTAATCTTTTTCTATTTTCAGTAATGTAAATCGGTGGATAATTTCCAAAATTGATTGAATTGGTAGTATTGGTGAAAAATTGTTTTCATCTTAAATATATCATATTATAAATATTTAATCTACCCTATACTGTTCGAAATTAATCTTTAACTATTTATTATTGCAAATCGGTACGCAATTAGCAGATATGTAAAAGTTTGTATCGTTGAAATTCAATTTAGACAGAATGCATTAGTGTGTAGAATAGACTGACAATAGTAATGGAATAGGACGATAGGCTGAATGAGTGGGAGTGATAAATCAAAAAATCTTCCCGGGCGGAAAGACAGCTAAGCGAATGCAGTGAAAGGAAAACACCGAATCCGGACTAACACTTATAAGATTATAAGGGAAGACGGAAAACACTTTCAGTTACAAAGCTCGAGAGTTTCTATCACAATAGTATAAGAAATATTATAGGTGTATAGTCCAGGGATTGTCTTGTAGAATAAAGTAGTATATCAGGGGAATGGGAAAGATGTTACCACGCTAAAAATAAGTAGATCTAGACATTCTGTTGTTGACTTGACTTTGAGTAGGGATGACTCGGTCCTAATGCATTCTTCCTGCTTCCAACACTCGGTTTGAGCTTATTCAAAAGATATGCACATAGATAGATGTATTAGGGCTATTCTCGCTATAAAATATAGGATTTGAAAGTCCAGGATGTTTTTATTTGAGCTTGGATGGATGGATTGAGAATTCGTTGGTGGATAGGGATAGAGAGACTTCATGTCGAGAGAGGGATCTTTCTTCCCGATATGTTTAGCAGAGAGGAAAGCAAACAATGCGTCCGACGCAAACGTTAATGCAACCATTCTATTTCATACATGGAAAATACAGAGAGCAAGATGGATGTTCCAAGGAATGTACGTCCAAGATAGATAAATGGCCAAATAGATGGATTGCTCATAGTCCCTACACAAATTCTGTATATGGCAATTGTGGCTGTATATCTTGTGTGTAGGGAGATGATTATGAGTGACTTGGCTCTGTGTGTATTCTCTACCATCGGATTGAATTGTATTGGATGATATCGTGTCGTTTTCTATCATAAGAGATGATTTCCGAGTATTTGTTCCCTTTAACTCACTTACTTATTGTATAGTTCACCTATAGGGCTTATATCCCTAATCAGTCACTCGGCTCTGTGCGGTGTCTGTTGCCTTAGCTTACATTTCACTAGTTTCTATCTAATATCTTCATATTATGTGTATCACTATTACATTAGTTTGCAATATCGGCATACATAAGTTAACGCATGTAACGCATGCAATTTGAGTGGGGCAAGTCTCACTGTATAGGGCATTGTCATACCCTATCTCTTATGACATTGCAAAACTAGTGCTGTACATATACCTACTATTGTAACACTAAAGTATATAGTATGTAACTATATAGCATATTTTTATCTTATAATCTTATATCATTATTATATGACAGAGAAAAAGGTTACGTGTATTTATCTATATTATGCAGTACTACATAGATACACAGTAAATAGAATAGTATTAGCAATTGCAGGATAACTCAGTATAGGTAGACAGAGAGATAGTCCTATCTGTGCTTTACTTAGGTATTTATATAGAAGCAAATGGTAGTTAGATTCTGAACTACCCGGTTTTGCTTTTGCTCCCTGGCGTTGTGTTGTGTTGTAAATGTGGATGAGAATCCCCCAGTTGTGTGACGTGACAAGTGATTTATGAGCCAAGTTTGCGTCACGTCATAGTCATACAGCAGGCTGGCAGGCAGGCGGGACTCAGACAGAAACAGAGACAGGACGAGGACACCCTTATCCTTCTTATCCATGAACACGAACTCAGCCTTCCATCCCATATTCCCTCCGACTCAAGAACACTTGCTTTGCATACTATTATAGTAATTGCACCTACATACCTACCATCTTTCCCTACTTACACCCGAATACATACATTTACTGCACTATTACAAATAACTACCGCCAGCTCTGCTCCATTTCTACTAGGAACTACATTCGGACAATCTTTCCTATTCTTTATCCCAAAAAATCGTTTTCCACTTGGTGGCTTTTACATTGTCTGTTCATTGGAGAAATAAACCTGTTCAATTAACTTAAATTAAGTTAATGAGGATTTTCGTTTAGATTTGTTCATGGAAATCAAATGATCTGCTTTTGATGAATGGGTAGTAAAAGTTAGAATGCATAACCATCAAATCTACTGAACTAGCATTGCTAAAAGTTAATTTTTAAAGCCAGTTCAATTTCCACCGGACTCAAGAAACGTAAATAAATATTGTAATGTTTTTTTTAATTCATTGCATATTATTATCGCTCCTACTACAAATAAAGTTTCATTCCAATGATGAACAGATAGTTATGTATGATTATAATATGAAATGTATTGGAGTATAGAGGCATGGGAATGGGGACAGGGTGTACAGAAAGTGTAGGAAGATGTGCATCTTGGTTTGGCATTTGAGTTCAAGAAAGGAAAAGAGCTTGTTCGTCTTCTGTCGTCGAGGCTCTTTCATCTTCTTTTCCTTCCCATTCGTTTTATTTCATAGAAAAGAAGGATGAGATGAATTTAACTCACTTTTTCACCAGAAAATAGTTGAGGACATTGCCAGTGCAGAAAGTACACTTGTATAGTTTCCCTAGTATAAATAGAAAAGAAAATCGTGCATATACTGATCTTTTCCTTTCTTTCGGGAATGAGGGCAGCTAAGACAAGCCAAGTCTTGGATGTCGTCGTCTTACTTCTTGCTCAAGTTGATTTGAGGAGAGCAGAGCCAAGTTGAAAGTAGTAAACCAGGGACAAGTCGAAACTAAGGATAAATATTGCTAAAGTATAGTCTAGTTCACTGAGCGAGGAAGAGCAAGTCTGCTCCGTAGTCTCCGTGTCATTCTTGTCATGTCACAGTGTCTAATGTTAGTAGGAAATGATAGGCATTGCATTACTGGGGCGGATGAGAAACGTGTCACACTTGTGACATTTTACTTTGTCATCATCGTTTTCGCTCGACTCTTCCCTCAGAATCGACCTCCGCTCTCTTTGTTGTTTTTTCCATCAAAAGGAGGCCATTTTCCTCCTTCCTCAGACTCCCACACATTGCCTCATATCCGAAGACATGAGCCCTAATCTCCTGCAAAAATTAGACTCAATTTATACATAAATACCATTTTTGACTATCATCAACTTTTCTTTACTGTAAAGGCCATTATCTGTAACAACAACTTTCTACGAACTCTAGTAACTTAATCTTCCAGGTTTTGAATCCATTTTGCTATGTAAGTCGTAGTTGGGTAATTGAATTTCAGATTTTATTTTCCAAAAGGTCAGAAATATGAAAGCAAGTTTTGCAAATACATTTGTCAACCACTAGCGTTGTGAGTCTTAGAAGGTAGACATTCACCAAGCAATTCCTAAATTCGTAATTGCAAAGTAAACTCATTTTAATAGTATAGAATTTATAAGTTCCCACTTCACGCTAATAGAGAAAAAGTGAACTTGCGCATTGGATTTCGGTTACACCGACCATGACATAGAAGATTATACGTGCAAAATAGATTTTATAACTCTACTACGGAAGAATATTTTTATTTATAGTATTGACCATAGCAGACCCAATGAAGTCATTGGACACAGATTACTACTTGTAAACTAGGATGTTTTATTTTAAAAGTACTAAGTCATTTCTAAACATTATTTCGTCAGTCAACTTATGATTTGGTACCCATTGGTTTGTCAGGTTAATAGAGTTGATAATATAATTTGAAGTAGAATGTCAGTCAAGACGAATGCTATCCGGAAATTCAAACAATTAATAAACCTACATTAAGTGTAATAGACAGTTAATCTTGTTGCTACATTTACATAAGCTACTTTGCCTGTATTGATTTGTCTTGAAATACAGACGGGTGATCATAATAGTCCTTCCAGTGAAAAAGTGACTCTAATAACAAACGTAACACAACTTATATTTCACTTCAAGCACTTGCGTATTGCTATAGTGGGTATATCTGAACATGTATAATGCATCCATCATTTCTCTACTGGGTTCGTTTAGCAAATATTTGCACACGGAATAACTTATTGCTATTAGTGGGTCTGCCTATGGATATGAATCGATGATACTTCCTTCACATGTTTCCTTTGTACCTGTCTTTGAAGAGTGTATAGGTAATATAAATATAGTAATTATAATACAGTATATGGTGTTTCAAGATTTCATAAGTTCCAAGGTCATTCACAGGGAATAGCAAATCTACATCCAAATATTGTCATTTTTTTGACAGTTATACAATAGATGAAATGGGCAACCACCTAAATGACATAGTTTAATGATAATTACGAATTGTGATGGATTCACTAAAATACTTGGAAACGTTCAATATTAGATTATTGGTTAGATTGTCGCTCAACAATTCAAATTAAACAAAATTGTTACAATATGGGGTTCACGTAACATGTTCAAGCAATAATAACCACTGTACAATATTTCTTAGCATTAGACACAATGTTGATGATTCACGAATGTAAAAAGTTGTTACAGTATGCAGAGCCTGCGGACGAAATACTGAAATACGGTGATGTGAGTATGTGACCTATGTGTAGTAGATCCATTTCTCTAATAATTTAAAGTACTGAAAACAATCAGGTTCCTGGGATGTAAATAATTTCTATTCATTGTATTATTCAAAATGAATCTGCGGGAAAAATTTGGGGGAAACCATTGAGGAGATTACATTGGTTCATTTTGGTTGTTTTCTGTTAGCCTCTATTTGTGGAGTAGAAAATGTTGGAGTTAGGTTGGAGTTGACTTGGGCATGTTTTGTAGCAGACAAAGTCAAAGCGGACTGGAAAGAGTTGCTGGTAAGTCTGCTCCTTTCTTTGCTCGGTTGAAGTCTCGAGGGAAGTGGCAGCCAATTCTCAATCCAATCTTGCAAGAGGTTGCGGACTCTCTGGAGATTCTCTTGATTGCCAAACCCCTTCTTTTCTTCTGCGAGCCCACTTTTTCACCGCAGCCGTAGCCACGGCATCAACCCGAAGAGCAACTATGCATTCATGCACCATTCCGTCTATTCTTCACCACACACACTGACATAGCTCCAACAATAAGGAAAGCGGTGCATAGACTAACCTTTTATTCTTACCACTACAAATGTCTAGCTTCACATTAGAGACTAGCGCCCTAAGTCTCTTACTTTATATAAAATTCAAACTTTGTTTCTTTTCCTCAGCCAAAATTTCAGAGGTGAATATAAACACTGAGCATGTACAAGATAAGATTATATATACGTTGCTGTTACTTTACAAACAATGAAATGTTTAGTATCTTACCTCCTTCATGAAAAACAAACTTGTCTACTCCGCCAAATGTACTTCTCTTGTCTTTCAAAAAAGAAACGAAAAACAAACTGTCATTCAATATTTAGGAAAATTCTTTTACTGGGAATAAACCTATAGTACGCAAAGCTACAAACATCAGTGTTTGGTTTTAGATGGTTTTACTATGTCTAATGTAATTTTAGCTCTCTGCGTAAACCAAATTGAAATGTGCATTTGTTTCTTGTCTGTCATCTACTTTAAACAATCTTTGTAGTTTCTTAACCAAAGGGTGGAGATCTCTTCTTCAAGAGATAACCGAGGGGAAACAGAATTTCGTTCTCACACTCATTCACGTATTTAACTTGTAAATACTAAGTTATGATACATCTGCTTTTGCAGTCGTAATTTTATCTGTTTTCGTCATTTCACGTCGACATTGGATTTTTAAGCTTAAATATGAATATGATGAGATTAAAGCATTCGACTAATACACCTAAAGAATAGTAAGTACAAAGAAATACTCAGATTGTAATTAAACAAAAACGGAATTTGTGCCACAAACAAACAAATGTGTATCCAATGTAGTTCTTGGATGATTAAAGAGAATTTTAATTTGGCATAGCCAGGCGTAGAGTGGCATAAATGGTAGATTAGAGCCCAAAAATAAAGGAGGAGGTATGTTTTAAGTTGATTGCATATTTCATTTCTTTCTGTTTTGTTGCCACAAAGGATTTGGTGTGATTTCACATAATATAATTGAAATGGATGGAATAGTTGTCAAAGAATTTGCATCGTGTGACTTGAGTCTCTTGGCTTGGCTGTCTGTCTCATCTTTGCTTTTCTTTCACAGAAGCGAGTGTCAGATTATAAATGCGATGATTTGACATGACTGCCATTCACACGATTCCAAGTCGCATTCCATTCAGCCTCAAGTCTCCTCCATAGGAATCTATTCTTTAGGATTCTATTCAAAAGCAATGTCGTGTCTCTTCACACTGGCGATAATAATATGATGCAATGCAACGAGATATATGCATCTGACTTGACTTTGTAAGTGAACCAATCTAATGTGATGTATTAAAATCGTCTAGGAAGTAGCAAGGCAGCATAGATATCTGGATGACACAGAATAGAAATACTATTCAATGTATTCAGTAAATATTACTCTTCTGAAATTCCTATATCCTCCCTGTGCATAGACAACTATGTAAATAAGTAGATGTTATAGAGTGAGGCTGATTACGTTTTACGTATACAGTAAGATTGTGAGTAAATGCAATTCACACAAAAGGAGATGGGTCTCATGATGAATGTCTTGTGCGATGTAGCCAATCATCTGACAATGCTGGCCCCTCTCTGTCATTTGTCAACCCGTCAAAGTGGCTTGTAGACTTGGCTTTACTCGCTCCTATTTCATCCTTTCTATGCAGGAGTATGTAGTGCATGCCGTTCTCTAACAGTACAAGTAGTGTTGTGTATGTAGGCATAATAAGCACTCCACAATTCCGCTCCACTCAAATTCTCAGCCCTCAGCTATGCATTGTAAATTCTAATGTACCATAATGCAATACATAGCTGAGAGACTGCGGAACACAACATAACTAATGTAAATGCAAAGCTCTTCCTCTTTTCAAATTCAAAACGAAACCAAATCTAGACAGCCATCCCTGGCCTATCCTATACACCAGAATCTTCAATATTATAACAACAACTCTTATCTTTATATATCCTATACCATCTGTACCACAATCTACCATGTGTTTAGGCTTTACTTAGCTCCGGACTCAAGTGCAATCCTTCGCCGTACTCCATTCTTTCCTCTACCTTTCTATTTGCATTTGCTACACTCAAATCTATAGACAGAGTCAAGTGAAGTGTAATCAATAATCTTCTTAAGGAATGCCCTCTCTAAGCTCTTCTTCCTTCCATCCTTTCAGAAATCCTACTCACTAATGTCCTACTTACTTTTTGCTCTACTATTGTGGCTACACTTTCATGTCAATTTTACTACTAACAGCTAAAAATATATTCAAAATGTTTAAAGTAGCTACTAAATATGAATTTGGGTCTCCACCAATGATCTTCATCAAGAGATTCACTTTTGTAAATATATTCAATAGCAATTGACATTTATGAATCTGAAATCTATAGGCTAGTTAGATTCTTTAGCTGAGAAAAGAGTAACTTATAGCTAAGCTGTTAACGAAATCATTAGAGTAAAGGGCAACCAGTAGTTATTGTAGTACAGGTATGCTAGAGTGAGTGTAAGCATTAATCTACAAATATATGATCGTAATAAATATTTTTATGCATAGGGACTGAATGGGTAGCGGAAAGCAGGACGCAAGCCATAAAGTGGGAAGGAAACGTTACAAATGCATTTCTGTTGACATCTGGCATCAACGACTTGTGCGGATGTAATGGAAAGGCTAATTCACGTCTTCCGATTTCACTTCGCACTTAATGTGTTAATTACTCAGACACTAGGTTTATACATTGCCTAGATATACAAGCATGCCATTGCATTCCAACATTCACTCACTATCTCCCTCAGTATCTCCAATCTATATTGGCCAATCACTAAAAATGAAATAAAACTAATTCAAAAATTTCTGTTCATGTTGACGGTTTTACTCAAAATTCATATATTCCGAATAATTTTGTATCTACAATTAGTGTAGATAGTGAACACTAAAATACTTAATACTTAGTTACACGTTTAGTTTACGTACTTAATAACAGTGAGCGTTCACTAACGCATAAGCCTACTCGGGCAACTTAACTTACTTAACGTGCAATGCTCAGTATATAGACAAGTTTACTTATGATTGCAATGAGTGTGACTGTACACGTTGTAACAACTTATAAGTATAAAAGTAATCAATATAGTGTATAGCTTAATGTACGCTTTGGACAAATTGTGGTTAGTTAGTGACTGTATAGTGGTATAAGGTTTGAGGGTTAAGTTAAGCGGATGCTCGCAATTAGATTCGCTCTGTTTTGCTAGATTGGGTTTGAAATGAGGAGAGGAGAGATCCAACACTTTGTTAACTACGTCAAATATGTTTATGTAAAATGATGCTATGCCCTCTTCATACTCTATAGGTATGTATACGTAATAACTATATTGTACTAAGTACTCATACCTTGCCCAGCTGCAACTGCAAACGACGGAAAATTACAAATTATTTACTTAATACCCAATTCATATTTATAATAAAGATTCTAAAGAGTTTGCTTCAAAAGTTACAGATATATTTACTGAACTGATAGAACTGTATAACCACACTAAATATCATTTTAGAAAATTTTCTAATATGTCACTGTGAACCAGTTTGGGTTTCAATTGATGGTCATAGATTGATTGAAAAAAGCTTGATGCAATACTATTATGACGGGAATTCCCGTCATGAATCAGTAATACAAAAAGACACAGCGTACATAGTAGGTAGTAGGTATACCTGGGTGGCCTTTAAACGTGTATACGCTTTAAGAATCCTGTTTAAGAAAATCTAAAAGCCTAAATGTACCTAAAATTGAATTTTCCTTTAACATTTCTCAGCAAAAATGATGAGAATCTAATGATATAATTGCATGTAAACACACTCGTTAAGAGACAATTCTTTAGGACAAAATTTATATAACGAAGAAACCAAATGGCAAAAAGAGTGTTTTTCCATGCGCATGTATTTTTATGTTGGGAATTCCATTTCCGCTACAAGGAAAAAGATTCGACTGGAATAACCATTGTTCGTATACGCGCGTATAATGCACAATTCAATGTAGTATTAGCCATAGCGAAAATAGTGTAGATGTTGCCCTTGTTCATAAATTGGTTGTAAATTGTACATACGTGAATTTAAATTGGTAATACATTAACAAAAGTCGCAAAATGAAAGTGGTTCAATTACAGGATTACAATTTAGCGCATTAATTACATCGTCAATATTGTTTTTCACAGCAAAAGGTTACAGAGAGGTGTGGACTTGGATATTGTAAATGCTAGTAACAATGAACAACAACAACTTGATTCTTTTATCAATAAGCAAAAGAGTTCAACAATAAAGAGCGATAAACAGGGAAACAAAGATGCCAACGCCACGTAGTTGCCCATTCTTACAATTGAACGATTGTTGCTACCTGCTTTCATTGTTCAGCCTTCGGCCTGTTTCTACTTTCTACCTAGGACAAAACATGCAATAAGGGAAAATAAAGCGCTTTGGAATTTTATACTTACCTCAGACCTATTGGTAACTTAAGCTCTATTAATAATTACATGAAATAATGTATTGATTGCTATCACTTATACTACTATGGACACATTATTAAAATGCTACTTATGTAAAGTTAATTTTGTATAACTATCTGTATACCACTGAATTTGCTGTAATCGTTATCTAAACATATAGCAAATGCCTATTAAAGCCAGAAGTAAAGTAAATATAGTTTCATCTCGTTTCGGTTGGGTTAAAAAACTGGAAACTAGAGACTGAGTGTAGGGGAGGAGCTTATTTAGAGTCTAGGAACCTGGAGACTGTTGTCTTCTTCCTTGATGCGATTATTTTTAGCCAAGTTCTTGCCAACGGAGTTGAGGCTAATTAATATAATTTGGAAGGTTACGTCAACCTGCCTTCATTTAATCCAATTAGTTGGAGACAAGAGAAGAAGGGAACTTTGAACATACAAAACAGATTTATAGAAATCTACTTATAGGATATATCTGGAAACAGAGGACTATATAAGCATACCCGATCACATGGTTCTAATTCTTAGGAAAATGTAGGGAATAAGTTGTATGTACAAGTTGTGGATTACTTGTGAGTTTGGAGAGAGAAGTAAGTGCACCAAGGAGAAGATGGTAAGTAGAGGAAGTTGAAAGTGTTCATCTGAACTGAAGTCAAGCTCAATTTAGAATTGTTAATTGTAAGGAATTGTTGGAGCCAGCAGGCGGGTAACTAATAATAATAAACGTAATTATTGAAGTTCTCGGGAGAGGTGCAATCGGTCAAAATGTCGCAGTAGGTGGATCCCTGAGAATTGAGTTTAGCTTTTTGTTAGATTTGCTACATTCGACTCTTGAATGACATGGTATATTTAGAGTTTACACAGAAGGAAATGGATAGCCAGCTACGGTAGTAGGTACGGTTAGGTTGGAGTGTATGCTATGTATGTGTTCATTGAATAGAGAGAAGCACGCTATTCTATTGCCATTCCTTAGATATATTTTTTATCCCTCGCTCGGTTCGAGTTGACTTGGTTTGACTTGTCTATACAGACAAGACAGGGAAGGGAAAAATCGAAAGGAGGGAACGAAATCCACAGAGAAAAGACTATTATTAAGTTCTGTAATAAGAAAAGGAACTCCTGGACTGTGGACATAAAGCAAAAGTCAACTTACTCAGAGCAGTCCTCCCTAATGAAGAATTCAAGTGAATAGACTTAGTCACAAGTTTGTGCAATGCAAGTCGATATAAGGTATCCACTTGTAAAAATCTCTTTCTCTCCTACTATATCAATTCCCGACTTATTATTACCCGATACTTTCTCTTTAGTATAGTATCTCTAAGAATAAAAGAGAATTAGATTGGATTGGTTTTCTTGTCGGTTTTGTTCGGGCTCCCTCTTTGCACGGGTGCAGTGCATGTGGATTAGGATTGGGCATGCTTTTGCTTATCCTACCTACTGACTAACTAATAATACTCCTATAGAGTATAACTCTTTTATATCTATTTACACCATGTCTTGGGCTTTGCTTCAGTTGGGACTAGGTTGGATTGGATGACATTTTTAGCTCACCACATAGTGGGATAGAGTTAACCTATAGAAATCTTGCACTTTGTGTCCCATGCCATACATTGGTTTGGTTGGGATCCCCGTCATAATACACCACCACCGTCTTGCTTAGAACTCCTTTAGTTACTCTTCCAACTACTACACACAGATATGCGTGTAAATCGAGATATATCCTGCCGTTTGCCTCTCTTCCCTTGCCCGGTGAGATTTATGAGACTTTATCGATTGTGTTACACCAGAAGGAGAAAAAATAATCATTCTTTCCACCTCCATTCACTCTGATAAGGTCATGAAGGAGATATCAATAATCGTCCACGTCCAATATACAACTTGTATCTCACCCTATCCCTTTACTCCGAACAATCACATTCTGATTTACCTCTAATGCTTTCAAAATACTCCATTTCATCTTTGTCTCGACTATCTTTTAATCCATTAATTTGTACTACCAATTAATTCCTATTTCAAAACTAATGGACATCACCTAGAAATAGACAGAGGACATTGTCCAAGTTTGCTTCAGATGATGCATGCAGTGTGAATGTGAAATGCAACATAAGGGAGAATCGCATATTGCAGATGACAAGACAAAAACTGAGAGATCAGAAAAGGCGAATGATGAGATGAAACAGCAGGCAGACCAGGACAGACAGAGTCATACCAAATAAACCATGGGTTATGCCAAACTAAGAGGAGAGCTGCACTGATTGTGAAACGACCGTAGGACGCCCGTCCGTATTCCATTTTGGCATCAGATGTTCCATAATCCAATTCCGAATCAACCCCCAGCTACTCACTCGACTACAGATATACTCTGTCAACTAATCGTAAGATTCTCTCCTTTTTATGGTCCTTCCATCTCCCCAATTATAATTAAACATGGAATCTCACACATTTCATTCTACCTCCCTTCCTATTATTTCATCGCTCCTATATAGTTACGTCTTTTATGTAACACTTACAGATGCCTATAGGAGAGAACACTAAAGAACAATAATACATCACTAAAAGGAATCTGTACTGCCAATATAAGATAATATTATTAGAATAATTGCACTAGACTGGATCTGTTGTTACATCAATAATGTTAAACCACACCAAGGGATAACACTTTGAAAGGTTATTTAACATTTCATACATTTAAGATTTAAGTAAATACAGTTTGTGAAAATAGTATTACTATATACTTATCAAGTTTTATTTTCCTTGGCTAATTTTATTCGTATCAATAATACAAATACTTACCTCAAAAGAAAGCCATGTTTGCTACGGTTATTGCAATGCAAGAATTGGTGCCAATACATTATGTTACAGATGACAAGCCTAATATGGAATCATCGATATACTGTAGAGACCGTTTGTTCAATGACACTCTTGACAGTTTACGGTTGGAGTAAGTTGAAAGATTATTGTAAGTTCATTTGGTTATCGTTTTTGAACTTTTCGTAATACTATTTGATCATAATCTAATAGCGGGAATCAATTTGATCGGATTTAATGAATAAGCATGTAGGGAGTACTATGAATTATATTTTTCAGAACAGTATTTGCTATGTAATTGAAGGACTATTCATTCAGGATGTTTTGTGACAAGAGGATGGGAAGTGTAGTATCGGATTCGTGGAGGAGTCGAAGATCGAAAGAAACATATGGTGCTCTGTAGTGGGAAAAAAGTTGTAAAGCACATCAAGCCATACGTTACAAGAGAGGAAACTCGAAACAACTATCTTCCTATCATCTCCTACGGCTCTCTAGAGTACAGATACGGTCACAGGCCAAAGCAGAACAAGAACAGATCAGAGCAAGAAAGATACCAGATTTCATTCCATCCTATAGAAACAATTATAACATGTCTAGTATTATATTTCTAGGGGATCATGTGTAAATGAATAAAAATCCTGGCCATATATGTAAAGCGACGACACTAAGAACGAGTAGTATCTACTCTAATTGTGTTTATATACCTGAAAATGAGATATGGAATAGAAAACACGAGTACAATAGAAAAATGTTACAAAATATCTTGTGTATTCGAATTCATTATCTCTCCTGGGTGTAATTGTATTTGAGTATGTATCTATGTATGTATGTGTATGTGGTATAGGTATAGGGAAGTGTACATTAATGATAGGGGCAGTAAATGAGTGTTATTGTATTTTTTCGTTTATTTTAGTGCATTGTATTTGTATGTAGAGGTAGAGATGGATGAGAAAATAGAAAATGAATGTTCTCGTTTCGGTAGCTATTTAGCAGTGTGGTATTTGTATTTAGTGTTGGAGGAAGTTGTAGGAAGAGTGTAGACAATCAGCTACTTTTACTTTTCCATTACCTTTTCCATAAAGTAGGTTCACACCAGAGCAGTTAGTTTGCTCAGCTCACTCTTTCATTGAGCCAACCAGGGCACATTGATCATTTGCCGTGTTTTTTCTGTTTGTTCTTTTGGTTTAGCAATTCCATTCTCTCATGCCTGATGTTTCCAATCCCACAGTTTCCCAGAGACGAGCAACTAAAGTAAACTTGAGTGAAATTGAACTGACTGACTGAGCGAGGAAGGATATAGTATGTGAGTGCAAATAGAAAAAGGAGACACTCGAACAGAACGGCTGGTTGAGTTGAATGGTGGTTGGTGTGGTTGAAGAAAGGAAACCATGTAGCGGAGCAGAGAAATATCTCATAACTTTCTCTCGACATGATATCTTCATTTTTTATTAACTAAGGATAAAGACATGCAGCCTCGTGCGGTGTCTTCTCTGTCCTGTGAGTATACACAGTCTGCGAGAGAGAGAGAGAGGCGTGAAAAATACAATATTATCTTCCCTGCTCCGTGTCTTGTTTTGTATTGTACTCTCAAATCCGAGATCTGATGTGCTGTGATCTAATGTAATGAAACCTAATGCAATGTACAGCGTCTACGGAGAGAAAGATGAAATTCTAACTACGGTTAACATAAAAGACTTTATTACCTTTGGAATATTTATATTCAGACCTGGATTTTCTTTTTCTGTGTACCTACACTGTAAGCATAGGTAATAGATAAGATTCGGGTACTCTGAAGCTACTCTGTGTACAAAGGTGGGTAATGTAAGTGGAAATTCATGGGTGATGTCTTCAGCTTTAATATAAACAATATAAATTGCATTGTAGAAAGGAAGTATAATAAATAAGCGTAAAAAATCTCCTATTGATACCCATGTTCACCTTCACATTCTTTCTAATATTATGAGAACTCACTTAGACACTATTAGATCTACAATACATTTATAATTTGATAGTTATGAATTATGAGAATATGACAAAAACATACAGATGTACCCTACCCTCATATGGATTGACTAGCTACATACATATGTAGTAATAAACTTAAGCTCTCGCTTTTTCATCCTACTCTTATTATTACTTTACGGAAATACAACTTGCTTTCTTATCCTTATTCCAGAGTACATTACATCCCTATCAGGGGATTCCATTCGCCTTAAATAAATGGCTAGATAGATGGATGAGCTAGGATTTTCCCGCACTCCGGGTAGCTACCATTTAATTATATTTCTGTTCCCGAGAATCTTACAATGAAACTCACGGACTTTTATTACGTATTATTGAACCAACGCTTATCGTACTAGATGAATTGCATACCTCTACTGTGTTATTATTCTTCACTCACAAAAAGGAAACTCGCAACATATTTTATTAGTAACAACTCACACCTAAATTTTTATCATTATCAGTACAGATTCTGAAACATCTTCAATAAAGTGATCTACTATCTATGCTGTTTGAAATGACAATAATAATTTCAGGCATGAATATATAATTAGTTGTTTAAACAAAGCAAAAAAGTGAGTCCACGATGAAATGTGTATGAGAATATGGAGATACACGTTTGTTAGATTAAATGGGGCATTTAGAATAAGATAAGGAAGAGATGTCAAGGCTCATTTAGAGAGCAGTAATCTATTTGTAGGTCGGGTGCTGCTATAATGTGACGCTACGGATATTTGTGTGTGCATTGTAAAGTGTGTGGTAGGGTTTGGTGTTTCATTCATAAATAAAGCTCTAAAATAGCAGTAGTACATAAATTGAGCATCTGATGAGGTCATAAAGAGGACTTTGACTCCAGAACTGCTCCGAGGCTTCTGCTGATGTTATGCCATGCCTTGGTTTACTTGGTGATGCTACTACGGCAGTCAACTACCAAAGTAAACTGTGCCCCATGAAACTAAACTGGAATTGGAAGCAAACGACCTTGCACTTGCAATGTATTTCATTGCATTATGTTCAGCTATTACTATTACTGCCATACCATCCCAGAAACAACCACAATCTCTATTCCAAATCTACTGAATATCTACCAAATCTTACCCCCGTATAATACTAACATTGCTGTGTATTGCTCTATCCTTGCTTTATTTCAGCAAACTTCTTGAGATTATGAAACTATCTCTGTCAAAACACCGAAGAAACTCCAAATATCGCAGTATATTTCATGTTGCTGCAATTAAAACTAGTAAATTATTCAGACAATTTGACAATTCCTGGTGTAGTCTCATTAGTTCTATTGTTTTATTAGAGATTGAAATTACGGTGCAAATAAAGTATTGAGGATGTGGATGATGAAAAGAATTAATTATCTTTTGCAAATGATAGGAATGATAGTGGAATGAGTTTAAATGTTTGTTAAAATGAATTGAGTAAGAATTATGTTGATTCCTGGGGTGGTAGAAGGGTAAGTGTTGCGGAAAATGCAAGTTGGATGCATGTATTGCATTAAGGATAATAGTGTGGAGAAGAGCCAGGGAAGTGGAGATGGAGGAGACAAAGGAAAGTCAAGTGAGTTAGGTCGCACTCCACTCAAGTCAACTCGAGTATTATATGGTGCAATAAAAATAACAATTTAGAAGAATATATGGACTCGTTTAGAGCTGCTAACGGCTTTTGTGGCCTGGCCCTTGCCTTTTTGGTTAACTCTGCTTCTTCTCTGCAACTTGTCCTAGGCCTTGTCTTGTCTTCCCTAATAAACCGGTATATTAACCGACTTATCCTTTCCTACCTACTCACCTACTCTCCTGCAGATACTTGGCTAATGCCACATCGTCCCACATATTATGTCATCTTCACAAATGAACAATAAAATATAGCAAATACTTTTCCCTCTTTCTGCCTTACAAATCCATAAAATTAAAGAATCTATTATTTCAAATATGAATTAAAATATGACATCATAAGTAAAAAATGAAAATCAATCAACTTAGGACTAAATATTTTTTGATGCAATGCACTATACATAATTTTGCAGGTCACTTACCAATTCTGTTGAGAGTTATAGGAGTCAAACACCTCAGCTGACTTTTATGACATCCGACTTCCTGTAGCATGAATGGGCGAGGACAACCTCCTCCATCATTTCGTCAACTATCCATCAGTAATATTTCGTGGAAAGTTGTCCCCATCATTTATCATGGAAAAGAGAGAAATAAAAAATTATTTATTGTGTGCATAGACACACATTGTAAATCTGGCTAATCATAAGACTACATGGATATAGTATGTAGAGGAGAGGGAGGGTAGTCGTACACAAGAAATTTAGTAAATACGTACAAGACAAACAGTCACAATTCTCGAATGTCATAAATACTAATAGTGCAACGCCTACGGAACATTAAATTCAGTTCAACTCGCAATCAGTGGTCAGGCAATGTGGTTGAGCATGCATTTCGGGCAACTGTTTTATTGAAGGTATACACTCTTCAGAGAAAGAAGTTTTCCCAAGGAACTGTACACATTAGAGAGCATCTAACGACAAATAAATTGGCCAATTACATAAACAAAGCGCTACATGATTGCTTGCCAATGAAATTAGAGCTGCAATAGAAACAAACAGGTAATAAACTAAAGAAGAAATATGACTATAAATTACATGGTTCTACTGCTACATATTGGAGAAGACAGACTTACTTGGCTATGACATGGAAACCCTGGGCAAAGGAGTCAGTAAGAACTTACTATTAAGTTTCAGGCTCCGAGGATTCATTTTACTTCATATTTGTAGTGATTGGTGGTTGGTGGGTCTTGAATTTGATGTAGCATCAGATCGCGTGCAGAGCTCAAGACAGAATTGAGGTGAGCTCAGTCAAGTCAAGGGAAACCAACTCCTTGTAAAGTTTTTATTCTGACTTACCTAATCGCACCCTTCTCCTTCCATACCAACTTCCATAACTTCCATTGCACTTCCATCCAATTTCAATTCAATCCTCGGGCAAAGATTAAAATTAAACGAGCCGACCAACAAACAAAAAGAAAACCCAACTTACCAAACTTCAATTACACAAGTATGATTCACTAGACCATTTCATGCTTTCTGCCTTACTTTAAGTCTATAGTTACTTAATTACTTCACCAAAGGCACCAAGTATCTCAGCATCAATTTCAAAATATATCACGAGGTCACAAAAATTTTCCCAATTTGGGTTAGCTCACACCAATTTCGCAAATTTCATTCATTATTGTAAGAAGCAAATCAAAACTTTATTTCGCAATCCATTTCAACAATCTACCAACCTACTACAATATCCTTTAGCAATTTATCAACCAACTATACAAAAGTTACCCGGAAAATGATATTTTAATAGGCATTCCGTGAGAAAACTGAAAACGAATCAGAGAAAATCAAATTACTAAAAACAGTAGCTATAACCTCGAAATTTCTGATTGCTACCCACAGATTGTTTTGTACTGGAGAACATTGGAGTGCAATTCAATCGGACAGTTTTTCCATTGTGCACTTGCGGTATTAGGTGTTTTATATTGGAATATGTATAGTAGTCGATCATTCGCTGTATTTTAGGAGATAACTAATGTAATGCTAATGAAAAGTAGGGTTTTATGTCATAGGTGGCTATTCTATTGAAACGCAATGGTACTAATTACACGAAGAAGGAAGCAGCAAAGCCCGCCGTGAGAACGGTGCAAACTGTGTAATTTAAATGCAATCAAAATCTCATTAAAGGGAGGAGGAGAAGAGACCACAACATTCGAGTTGAGCTCTCTCCACTCTGCCATGTCTCTCTTGTCTCGGATCGACTGCCACATCAACATCACATCGTCATCAACCTTATACATTAGGCTACAGAAAAGAAACACATGCTGTCTATCCCATCTATAGGGCATATTAAGTGTGGATAAGTAGTTGGTGGGCTATGTTCGCTATTAGCATTTGGACTAGCTTTTTTCTAGTCGGAGTAGGAGGAACATTGTGAGTTTGTGCAATGCTCTGTGCTTGTATGGAATTGTTTTTCGGTTTCTTTTCTAATGGTTTTTTATTGGATTTGGAATAGAAATAAAGGCTGTGGGTGGATACAGTTACGCTCCACGCATGCAGCAAAGCAGAATGAACTTGCATGATGGAATGAAACAATGCCTTGAAAAAATGTGTTCTTTGAGCCTGTCTTTTAGAAAAAACGAATGCCGATGTATTTAGTTGTGATGCGAGTGAGTGTGCAGACAGCTAAGCAAAAAGGTAGGGAAAATGAAGAGTTGATGTAATTTCTTCTTCCATCTGATTGTGAGTTTGAGTCCGCTGCCCCGGTCCACGCTCACTCACGCCACGAAATGAAAAATCACAGTTTTGACATGACAGCTCCTCGGCCCATTCCATATCCCATCACCTATCTCTAGTACAGGCGATAACTTACTCGATGAATACATAAGAAATAGCTATGTACCATCTCAATCCAAATTAACTCTATTCAGAATAACTTTCATAAACACAATTCATGTAATTACAGAAAAATGTATCCTACTATCTACTTCTGCTTACTACTGCAAATATGTTTTATTATTGCAAAAACTTTTTGTGAACATCGAATTTAGTCTAGTTCTATAGAGATGCGCTAAAATATATTTAGTCGAATTGATGTTAGGCAGTGTAAATTTTAGCAATGTAGATTGGTTGTATGTAGAGCAGTTATGTGAGGTGATGTGGGTAAGTAACAATAGAGCTGCATTAATGTGTTCTGGATGTGGATGTCTAAATGAGAGAGAGGATGTCGTTGTATAAACAATCGGTATGAGTCTAGTGTGGTGTTACTTATGTGTCTTTAGATAGCTACTTAGAGAGGAGCAAGCCAAAGAAAGCCTTCGTTGAAGTCTGAAAAATGCGTAGCAGAAGTTTGACAAATGTTCCGTCAACTTGAACCAAGGGACCGAAAACCTAAAGAGAGACGAACCAAAGAAATCCAAGAAAGCCGTCGAGGCAGCTTCTGCAATGCAATCCAACTCTCTGTAATGTAATGCCTCTTCCTCTACATTAGCAAAGGAGATGCTTACCAAACATACTCTAAGTAATAACTACCGTTGAATACATATATACAAACACTCCTATCCCATAATCCGTGTATCATTTACGTGTCTTTGAGACACGAGACATTCACCTATATGTATATTGGTGATCGTTATAGTGTAGATATAAGTCATTTGTTAATCTCTGTATACGATTGTTGAAGTTTTAAAAAGCAAAAGAATAACAAAATGGAAAACGGTCATCCAATTTAATACCTATGATGATATGTGTATAGGTAAAGCAGAATGTGATGCATGGAAATGTTTTGTTGGCCGAGATGTATATAGAGTTGGAAAGGAATCAATTGAAAAGAAATGATATAATAGATTTTATATCGGAAGAAAATAGTTATGCAAGATCTTATAATGTAGCTACCCGAATTAGTAGAGGAAGGGAAGCCAAGGACACTCTAGTTGGTGCTAGGGATGTTTGTTTGGTAAAAAAGGTTCCTTTTTGTGTACATGAGTAAGTAGCAGTTAGAGATATAGTTAGATGGTCTGATGCAGAATCTTTTCATGGAGTCATGGCAGAATGGAAAAACAGTTTTCTATTCGTATATTTGAGTAAAATAAAGGCTGTTGTTGGTGGAGAGTGTATCTTTGTCTGTGCAGAGATAGCATGTATGTGGCAGAATTGAATGTAAGTAAGTAAGCAGAAAGTCTGCATTAGTATTTGTAGCAGTGGAGTGGAGAGGCGAATTTTCCCTAACTTGAGTTAAGTTTCCCTAAGCGAGCTGAAGTGAAGTGAGTGAGCTGACTGAAGAGAGCTGATGTGAGTTGAACGGAACTGAAGCAGAGATGAAAAAAGATGCTGTATCCAATCGAATTAGTTTTTCGGGGACACAAAAAGTGTATTACGGATAAAATATACGCAGAGGCAATAACTCAAACGTCTATCTGTCAGGAACATAATGCTTCTAATCTATCTCGCAACCATCTCGCCTTAGCTCGGATCTTTCCCATTTGATATCAAATAGAAAACTTTAGTTTGCCTTCCGTTATGTTACTTTAGTTAAGTTAGCCTCACTTCACTTCACTCTTCCCTACTCCCAAAATACAACATTCTCTAGACTCACAACCGGTGCACTACTTGCTATGCCTAAGTAAATACTACTCTCTATGGCCAATACTCAAATCTTATTATTGTTAGTCTCGCTATACCAGCCCACAACTCTTTCACATCCCACAACTTAAGATCTTCATTCATTACCCCTTATAAACACCGCAATTAGTTTCTTCTTTTTAGACTCTTTCAACATATAACTTTTACATGAGTGTGGTTTGGTTCTTAAATCTACAAGAAGTATAGGTCAGGTAAATTAATAGGGTGAGAAAATATTCAAAAGGACCCAAGGACCAAAAGAGCATAACAATTTAAATATTAAGGATGGAAAGGTCAATTTCAGATTGGGATAACCAGGAGCGTCAACAAGAATGTCCTTTCTTCTATTCCAAAGGAGACACTCCACTGTTCTGCATTTCAAAGCGATGAAAAATAGGCTAGGGACATGTACTAAGCAACTTGGTTCACGATATAACAATTTCTGATATGCCGTGACATTTGGTATTCTATGATATTCTGGGTATAGGAGATGGAACTAAGTGCAGAGTTCTATGCATACTCTTAATTCAAAGAGCGGTATTTCGATATTTTATTGTAGATTCTTGCATTGCATTTAGAAAGTGTAGGACATAGTCGTTAAGTATGATTCCGCTGTAAACTGGGGAGTTGCAGGAGAAGTGTATAGGAAAATGTCGGAGACACCTTAATATTTATTCCGTCCCGTGATGTAGAGTTGTTATTTCTTGCGGGAGAAAATCCGTAGTGAAGTGAAGCGTTTTCTGCGGAAATAGTTTATAGCGGGTATTATAATATATTGGGCTATAGGATGCAAAGATGAAAAGGGAAACTAAAGGAAAGAGGCTGAGAGGATATTATGGAGGTTGTCTATCTGTCAAGCAGTGTGAGCCATGGCGCCCTTTCCGCTCCTCATTATGACAAACTCATAACAGCATCCATTTGGATGACATGACATGACTCTCTTCTCCAGGCTTTTGGAAGTTTGTTATATAGGAGTTTTATGCGGAGCATAGAGTAAATAGGGAGAAAAAGCTAATGCAAAACTCAGCTTTTCAGTAGCTCATGATAGATACTGTGCTTTCTATGTCCTGTTCTGGGCTGTCACGGTCTGGCCTGGGTTGTGCATGGAATTTGCATTTGCATTGCATATGAGCTGACAGAATTTCAAAAGAAGTTTCACTCTGACATGAGCTTGAGCATTTCACGAGCCCACAAAAAGAATTTCTGTACAAAACCCCAGAATTTTCTCTGTCTCTTAGAAAGTGGTATAAGATGTATTTAAAGATTTTCTGTCAAAGTGGAGAATAGTCGTCGCAAGTAATTGTGTGTAGCAGAAAAATGTCAAGTGAAGCGAAGCCAAAAGCCTAACCTCAGTTGCTTACTAAAAACGAAAGCTTCTACTTTAGTACGTTGCTTGAATAGCCGTAGCCTTTTCGTGTAAAAGTTGAAGTTGACGGAAAACTCATAATGCATGCGAGACAAGGCCTCTTGTCCTGTCCTGTCACTCCACTCTCCCAGATTCCAAAGAGATTCTAAGTACTGGAAGGGAGATGCAAGTCAGAAACTTCTTGACGTCCCTGCATGGCTTGAGCTACTTTTGCTTAGCATGGCCCGGCCGTCCTCTCCAGAAGAATGAAATTTCTTGGGAGAGGACTTGAGTCGTCAGTCAACTGGAGGAGAGACAGGAGTCGGAAGAACGCGGGAGGGAAGGCAATGCTGGATGTGGACGTGACATCTAATCCATGCCATGTTCGTTCCTCGTCTTCCCGAGACTTCCTTCCATGAGATGCATTCTCAATTCTAAATTCTAATCAAAATGAGCGAGGCAGGGAGAGAGACCAGGGAAACTGCTGACTGTCAAATCAAATGAAATCTCGTCCAAAGGCAATAGTCAAAGTCAACCCAGGAAACTCAACCGAAATTCAGCCTTCTACAATCAGTCACCTCAAAATAGCTCCGACTATAATGCATAAGTAGCAAATCTAATATGCTTTATTACGTGCAAACGAGATGAACGTAAACAGCACCGTCCACGTCTCCACTTTGAATCATCCCAAATCCCAAACGTTTTCACTCACTCACTTCCGACCACTGCTACTCATCTCTGAACAAACACACCTTTAATCTAATATCTAATGAGACGCGCCTACTCACTCATCCCTCACTCTTCAGCTTAACATAATCCACCACTGAATCACATCATCCCAAAAGGAATACCTTCGTCAATAGGAAATGTCGCACTTTATTGTTTGTATCTCCTACCGCCTAATCACTATAGACGCACATTTACAATTCAATGTGAGTCAACTCTCTCCTGATAATATTCCCTTCATCATCACCTACATTTTCTAGTTCTTCCGGGAAATCCGAAGCACAGAATAAAGCACAGCTCATTTAAAATGACTATGGCTTTAATGACTCTACTGTTTACCGCAGCAAAGCTCCTCCGACAATTTAACTACCTACATCACACAAAATGATATTAACTGTTAATTGGTTAACCAGTGTCAACTCTTAATCCTTGACTCATACAAATCCTACCGACTTGTGATTCCTTGGCTAATGACTATTGACTTGTGAACACAACCTGTAAATTTAAACGAAAACAACTAGCTACACAGCTACAATGACTATAGCAGAATACCGGAATTCTATTGTGACTTTCATCTGAAGAAACATACGTAGTGCTTTTAATACGAGTGAAACAATTTATTAAAATAGGATTTCTATTTTGTATATATAATTTGTAATTTTGTAGTTATAAATGAAAAAAGGGGAGATGGAACTACAAGGATTTCGGTTGAATATAGCAGCACAGCGGTGTGACTACTGATTAGAATGCATCGGATGTCATTACTTTGTCCCCGAAGGGTTGTGACTTTCTAATAAGCTTCGGGAATACAAACAACCTTGATTGCTCTGCAAATCCATTTAAACCCGAGCCAAAGACTCAGATTTAGGGACAAATATTTTCCGCGATAAGTATCATAACACAGCATAGAGTTGTTTGACTTCCCACAATATAATTTCAATATTGTTGCAGCTGGGTGGAATGCATGAATAAACCTCCGGCTACTACAAGACTATACCAGATTGTATCAATGAATACAAAGTGAAGAAAAACTCCGGTGCATACACAAATAAAAAGGGGGAATTCTCATACACAAAAATTCAGATCGAATTCCTCATTCTTACAGCAGGAGATAATTGAACGACTATTATGTAAATGTCACCAACTTCAAATAGAAATCTACTTACTCTTCAATCAATACTCTTCAATCCACTTTCTTACATGCCTAAATATTCTCATTTCACATAATATTAGGTTTGTATTTATACTAATACTATCTTACAGTGTGGTCAATCCCCAAATCTACAGTAATTTGTGTAAAGTTATTTTTATGTATTCAGGCAATTATTATTTACGGTCGCAATTCCTAAGAATTGGGCATTTTATTGCAGAATTTGTATATTCAAGATCTGCACTAATAATTACAACAATATTTATTTCGTATGAATGAAATAATGGTTGAAGTTGAAGCATAATAGAATTGAATTGATAAATCGATTGATTTAAGCAATCGGAAAGTGTATCTTGTTTTTGATGAAGATAACGTTAACGTGGTCATTATAATGCATGTAATTATTAACCATGTGATATTTGGTAGTAGAATTAAACCAGCCATTTTGTTAAGGATGGTGTGAAGGGTGTTAGGTAAGAAGTATATATCTTTAGAAAACGAAGCAATACATCTGGGCAGAGGAAGACAGTAATCAATCACGAAAAGGCCCTTGAGATTTCCCCCCAAGAAACGAGCGAGTTAAAGAGAAGTGTGAGAGGAAAAGAGCTAAACAAGGCAAAGGAAGGAGCCAAGGGGTGTTATTCTCAAGACAGCAAGATGGCCAAACTCAAACTCTGATGTGACCTGAATGTGAGGATCGAACTGTGAACCAAGACATTGCTCCATCCCAGTTTTTCATTTTTCCTATTTTACTAGACTATTCTGTATTGTCCATACTCTTCTGACTAAACTAATTGTTTTCCTATGTCCACCAAATCTGTACTCTTCATGAACTATATTATTCCTACAAAACCTATTGCATTACCATTAGAATGTTTATAAATGTACCTTATTTGAGTTTCCTTGATGTTGCATTGATTTTCATTTGAAAACTGATTGTATATGCATATAGAAGAATCTAAGGAGGAATACTAATGTAAAAAGGTTAGAACAAAGTAAGAAAAAATGACTAAAGCGGCAGTTTCCTGTTACCAACATAAAAGGTTATGGCTTGGTTTAGAAAAACAAGTCTGAGTTGAGCAGAAGTGTATTGAGCTGATGGGATGAGAAATAAGCGAGATACTGCTAGAAGTGGCTACATATGTGTGCTTGACGGTTTCTGATGGAAATTCTTAGGTTTGGCAGAGTAGTTGAGTACAGCTGTTGGGTATAGTGTGTCCAGTACACTCATGTGTGTCCAGTACACTCATTTCCATGTACTAATTCTCTAGCTAAGTGGAAAGAGATCCCTCGTCAGTAAGTATTGTCTGAGGTTCTTGTTTTTCCTTGAATTATCTATGTATGTAATTTTTTGAACCTTGAGGGCTTCGTCTACTATATTCACTTAATATCGCTGTGGAGAGATATAGCACGTATACGGGAGACAGACGTGAGGCTATGGATAGAATTGTTGGCTGACCTGAGTTGCTTTTTTGTTGTTTGAAGACCCACCCATGGCTTCGGTTGGTTTTCATGAGTTTTGATGAGTTTCATATGACTTGAAATATTTGTTCATTGGGTTATTAGCTCTATGTTTGGTTCATGCAACGGAGATTAGATCACGATAGTAGGTAATTCGTTTTATAAAAGCTAGAATGCTGAAACTAAGTACACACTAAAAGAAATTCCATAAAATGTGTGGCCCTACTAAAAGGTTGTCACGTCACATCAGCTGATACCCAGATATGATCTTGACATTCAGACATGCCACTTCAATCAACTGTAGCTATGTACAGTCGCTTCGAATTTGTTCAGACTGTCAAACCAAGATAACAAACCACCATGCTGCTCTCGATCTACTATTTGTACCAACACATACTACATGAACACAGGTATTCACGTATTAAGACACACCACAAACAACAAAGCGTTAAGAAGTGCCAATTCTATTATTGCTACTAAGGTAGAGGGATATCTCAACCATTGCACCTACAATGTACCATAGAACAGAAATTATTGAGGGATAGTAATAAATTGTAGATCAAGGGAATTTGCATTTGGATTATTGATTTGAACATTTAAAGTCGTGAATTGGAGTTCTACATTATTGCTCTCTCTCCCTTGGTACTTTATTTCAATTTTGAAAAGGAAAGTCGCAATATGAGCATTTTTTGGTTTGTGTGAAGCATTTTAAAAGATGTCTAATAAATCCGTCCAATCAATTCATCTAAAATTTCTGTTTGTGGCTTGTCTACTTACTTGAGGGAGAGCTAACCCTGCGGAGAGGGAAATAGTAACGGAAAGTGAAACGGAGGAAGAGCATGACGCAAAGCCTTAAAATGCCATCAATCCAAATCTCAGTTCAAGACAGGCCGAAAACCTCATTTCTTCTTGAAATACAAAAAACAGGAGCGACTGGAAAAATGAGTAAAAGGGGGCGGGGAGAAAGTCGAAAAGAAATGTGCCAAAAGCAAAACTATGTACGAATCCATCCCTGTCAGCTATGTCATGTATTTCGGAGCCATTCTCTCCACTTCAGCTCCAAGTCTCTTCCTACTTTTACATCCACTACAGCATTTTTCTTCTTTCACTCACTCTGTCAAGGCAAGTCAAGTCTCTAGTCTCTTTCTACTTCGGGCCACACCAACCGAACGAACCATTCAACCAAACTCCTATTTCCTTCCACTCCTACATTACATTTATGACTCTCGCTATACCCACCATTCTTTTCCTCTCCAAACATTCATCCATCAGAATCTCCAACATTTAGACTTACTTTGCTCCAACATTTTCCTTTCTAATCACATAATACTTGCACTATATTATTCCTTCATTCCATAAAAATGCTTTCCTACACTTAACACTTAATATATTGCGTATCGGTTACCAATAATATTCTTAAAGTATTTCCCCCATCAATACATAAGTACACAAAAATCACAGTCGTGCTCGTGATTTCATTTAATTCTAAAAATGAGCTACAGTTTACTTATTATGGTCAAAAAAGTAGAAATCAGAAAATAATCCAAAAATAATCCCAAAAACGTTGTTAGACTGCCTGAATTCATTAACCTACAATCTATGACTGTTACATAATTACATCGAAACAAAAGCATTTAGCCGTTCGGATCTTGTCGAAAATATAATTTGAACTGATTTTTGTTAAGGATGATAAATCATTGAGAAACTAAAATTTTCTAGGTTCAATTTATTAAAACCTTAGCTATTGGATTAGTCTAGAATGTTCCGGGTTGTAGTCTGTAGTGCCTACCATCCAAAATCTTTCGTTTAATTAACAATTGATCATTTACCAGTTAATTGGCTAGCCGTTGAGATGCAATCAACTAAACAATAGGGATTTTCATGTCTGCCAATTATAACACAATCTAGAGTGTGCACATAAGAGCATATTAATTTTAGATGAATTGCTGACAAAGGAAGTATATCTCGGTTGTGCTACGCAATAAATAACTGACAAAAGATTTGAGTTAAAAGAGTATTGTGTGGATAAAATCCGAAAATTCAAAGGATTTCTTTGGAAAGTAGTTTTGTAAAATAAATCGATATTGCTAGTTGTTTTCGTAGACTGTAAGTTGAAGACATTGTTTAAGTGTATGTGGATCGAAAATGGATGCAAGAGTCAATGATTGAAAGGAAGGCGTGTTCCTCTCTTTCTTCTTGGAACGTCTGTCCAAAATGATTCATTGCTTTGATTCCGGCCATTTTCCATCCCATCAGTTTGGCCTGGAGCACTTTCCCTTAATCATTACATGCACTCTAAACAACTCTGCTCCATATAACCAATATCAGAAAATAAAATACGACCTCCTATACCATTTCTTCTGTGTGCGTATTTGTAATTGTGTTCAGGTAACGTACTGCTGTTTGAAGATCACATAGATAAATTCCCAATAATTCATAATTCATAATGAAGTTCAGCCCTTTGTGTTACATTTGATTAGCAGTAACTCTAAGTATACAATTAAAATTGTTGTTTTAGTACGGGCTAGTTACTACTTGATCCTTCCACTCACAGTCCATGCAATCATCAAATCATAAAATAATATGCCATGTATAATATGACTTTACTCAAAATAAGGTACACTTCACGTATTCAAATGAGAAATTGTTAATTTGCAATTAATCCCAATACGTCATGTCAAGCGATAATGAATATCTACTCAAGATCAAACAAAACAGGTCACAAAACTACTAGCAAAAATTGGTTTTCCTAATCGAGGTACTTCATTCGAGGTTTTGCAAACTTTAACCTTTACTTTTTTATTCTATTGTACAGTCACAACATTTTGAACTCGGATAAGTAGCAGAAATACATTTACCAAGAAATTGTGTCGCTAATTCTGGAAAGCTTGACATTAATTTTTTAAACATTTACTACATTAATTTCAACAATGATCTGAATTTGAACTGAACAAGAAAGAAAAGAGACCTATGTTATGTTAAATAGATTATTGAATGCATATCTGCTAATATTTTGAGTAGGATAAAATTGTAAATTATTTCATTGCAAAAAATTGGATTATTAACTGCATTTCAGATTCCTTCAAGTTGAAAGCATTGCTATTTTTGTGCAGGAGTAGCGGTGAGGATAGGTTATCTACTAAAGGATGTATTTATATTATTAGCATTTACACATGTAGAGTGTAAGATATATGGTAACATATCTGGTGACACTTTGTATTACAGAATTACGGAGTGATGGTAGTGCTGCTAATTGTCATTCCAAGCATAACCTTTGGTTGTACATACCATCTACAGCAGTTTACCGTAGCAATCAAAACAACAACATGAACATGCCGAGTGTGGTAATGAAGAAGAAGAAGAAAATCAAGTGGGATAGCTAAGGACAACAATGCAAAATCCGCAGGAAAGCAAGTACTGCTATTCATACATACATAGGGTATGCATACATTACAGATTATTATAGAGCCGTTCATGCGAACACACACACAGAGGAATACAAACAAGAGCCATCAAAGTATGCAGAGATAAACAGAGTGTAATAATGTCTAGTTTGCATATAGAATCCCAACTCTAATACACTCTTCAGCAAAGTGTCAGTGTTATTTATGCATGTCCTTGTAGTTTTTTTGGTTGAAATTTGGTAAAGACCGGGCTATGGAGACTCAGAGAGTCCAGTGTTACTGGGTGCGGATGTAAATATTGTTGATATTTTCCAGAGTCGAAATTTGATTGTAGTGTGTGCAACAATGCTGTGGCCGTAACAGGTTCTCGAGTTGTGTGAACGCCAACTCGTGATGTGGCACGGATAATGAAGGTTGGTAGGTGGACCACCAGACGTCAGTTGGCGATAGGCAAGTGTTTTAGCTGCATATGAATGGAGGGAGAAGGAAAGTAGTAGTAAGATAGCGATAAGCTTCGTGGTTTGATTGACAGTTGGAAATGAGCTACGATTTATTCTCATTATCATATCATGAGTGTCGTGTCAGGGATCTGCCAATGGAACTTCGTCGTCTCGCAGCAGCCATACTTTTCCACGTTCAACTCCACCCGATCCTTCCTAACTACGATTAATCACTGTCCACAAAGCCAACTCCCTATGCTCTTTGAACACTCGCTATATACACTCTATACTGCATATAGTCAGTATATACCCAACCAACTCACTCAACTCAACCAAACCAACTTCTCCTTACTTATCCTTCCTTGACTCAACTCACAACTTGCTTTACCAGTTCAGAGCTAAAAGCACAGCAAACCCAACACACACACTCCCTTGCATCCAACATCACTCTTTTCTACTATGCATCTTACATTTAGACTAGGAAAGCAACTCGGAACTCACTCGTTTTACTCTTTCTTCCTTACGTAACACAAGTAACACATATATACATGCAAAACTACACAGTCATCATACTTACATGTATTAGCCTTGTTTGATACACTCTTCTCTATACACGTTTGCTCATGCCAAGTAAACATGCCTTATAGCCTATGCATTCTGACATATTCAAATTCACTATGACTTTATTCTTAAACGGAACTTAGTGATATAACACTTTCTTTAACTCGAACTATCCACAAACAATAATTCTAACTGGAACGTGGTGATACTCACTTTCCGTCGACTACTACTTGGCTTACAAACAATCAGCGTTGTAAATCTATAAACTCTTCTATAAAAACTTGTCTTGTGCTCCTACGTCTGTGTACCTAGCCATGTATAAATGTTTCCATACAATCCAAAGGCATGCGGTAGTGTATTTTTAAGTAGAAATTCCAAAGAACCTAACGTGCCAATACATAAATTCCATTGTCGTCATATAAATTTATGTGTTCTCTTCCCTTATTATGTAAATAGAAAGATACGAAAGTCTGATTTTCTCTCCCATATCATTATAGTGCAATATGTTAAGCTATGCTTTCTAGTATTTGCATTTACAATGCAAAAAGTGTTAAGCACAGATGGAAAACTTTGTATAAATGCATGATTAGTAATAATTATCTGGAATGCATTGCTAATCTGGATGTGAAAATAAACGCATTGGAGTAAATAATGCATGATGACTACATAATTTACTACTTATGGCAAAGTACCTATTATTACTGAATGCAATTGCAGACCGGTTTTTGTATCTGAGATATAGAATTAGCCTTGGCCATGTGTGAAGTGAAGAAATAATTTATGAAATCAATCTGATAGGTTCATGTCATTATTATCATATTATTTATATCATAATGTATTGTATTATATTACTTTAGTTCATATCATATCATCATGATAATTAATTGGTAATAATAATAGTCATCATCATCAGCATCGTTATCATTGTAATACATTGTACAATAAATGTCATACTTACACATCATACTTTTAACATCATCATATCATATCGTATACTTAACTAGCTATAGAGTAGTAGTATACATTAAACATGCCTACACAAACCTTCGCTTTACTTTATCATCAAGTAAGTTACGTTACACATACTAGTAGTCTAACATTATCTATGTACGTCCGTTACGCTGTATGTGCATTAGTATTGTATTGTAGTATTCACCATCAATCATTCCTACCTATCCTAATGTAGTAGTAGTATAGTATACATAGTTTCGCCTAGTACTACAACAATCGGAGTAATCTATTAGTAATTGTATAATATTATCAACTATATCCTTAGTTTAAATACGTATGTGTAGTTATATCATATGTAAAGAGCTGTACTGATCTGATCCTCATTAAAGAATTCATATTTTAGTAGTAGAATACCTATGTATGCTTTCTGCGTGCACACACCTTGTATTTAGTAGCAATTGCTGTAGAATAGAATTAATTGCTCGTTAGTAATTAGCCAGTTCACCCTAGCATTATGGGCTTATCGTAACGTTAAGCTAAGTCAAACAGATTATTCCAGCTAATATTTCCATTTCTTTTCCTGTAATATACAATATATATGTGGATGTAAAGGGTAAGGTAGGTAAACATTCAATGCACTTACTTAAAAGGTAATAGAGTATAATAGACACATAGAGACAGATTAATTAAATGTATTTGTGGTTAGTTAGACTTTGTGTCTATAATTAACCTTATTTATGATTTATGAGTTGTTAGATCCCTAGTTTAATTTGTAATGTAGCATTTGTATCTTTACTAGCAATCTTATCTTGAAAGTAACACAGAACACTTAATTCACGAGACAAGACACATATTATTATTATATTTATAGCTACTCTCAATATTGACGTACAAAGACTAAATACAATACTTGTATGCGTATACGTACATTGACATTGGAATTCATCTGACTGGATTACCACTACTATTGTTTAGTATACGTATATCAGTTGAATAGTTTTTGTTTCCTTTTTGGATGTAATAGTAGGTAGTACAATATAACCTCACATACGATAAGTGCATTTGTGTGGTACAGATACAAAGATACTTGTCTTCTTGCTACATAAACTATTAAACTAACTTATAAATCAAAACTTACATAAAGATCAAACTGAAAGCAGCAGAAAACCAAATTAATAATATTTATATTTAATGAGACTACAATAAATCGTATAGTTCCAGTTGGATAACTCGTTACACATCAAATGTGCATCGATATCGTATACATGTTTTCCTCATAGAAAATAAAATCACAGTGCTCATCATCCGGGTGCACACACTGGTTTCTTTACCATCAATTACCAATTACCGGTATAGTATCGTTTGATGTATCTCTATAAGTATACTTCGGTTTAGGTTTCGCTACTTCCTTTCAGTTTTATAGCAAATGACTATAATGTTACTAACTGCCTCTATATAAATAAAACTCAACTTAAACTCTACAAACTTATGTATAAACCGGCAAAGATTTTGATTTCGTATACTTCCCTTGAAACAATTCAAGATTCACACTCGGAGTGTGAGCGATGTGCAATGTACTGTATTTGGTTTAAAAATTCGGTAATTGACTTAAAATTGCAATCTATCGCTCTGTCATCATCTCAAAACTAAATTCGCCCATTTAAAACTAACAATATTCTATGAGTAACTGAAATTAATATATTTTCCTCAATTTAGTTAATTTAATCTAACTGTACTGTACACGAATACCCCTCACTCACTACTCGAGTATGTATATGTACTCTCTAATATCAACATACTACTACTACTATTTATATTTGTCATTGTTTTATACGAATGAATAGGAACGTATTAGGGCACCGCCTGTCCGAAGCTGTGTTTCTACTTAGAATAAATAAGATCCTTATGTCATTGACTCACTGGATTTAAAAGGTTTGAATTTATACTCAAATTAGTTCAAATTAACTTAAGTGATTTGTGTAAGTTGGTAAGAGTGAAGGAGTAAGATGTAATGTGACGTGGGGTACGCCATGCTTTATTTTTGACATGTTTAGTACTTGCGCATCAGACATCATTCACAGAGAATTGTATTTGTATGTAGCTTCGCTCGTAGCCAAAAGCACCAACTCTTTTGACTTCGGCTTCCCCAAAGCCACTCCGCATAGAAAGAAATAAATATTAACGTTCGCCAATTTGTGTAAACGCCTTAATCAGCTAACTCACAACTCACCTTACCAACTTATCCAAAAAGAAATGATACTTGGAGATTGTTTAGCATTTATTTGCTGAAACGAAACCTAAACTTGTGGATATCAGAAAACGTCGGCCAATTAGCAGAGTAATAAATCATGCAATAAATTTTTGGACTAACAGTAAGTGCCCATCACTCATTTTGAGTAAATAAAATTAACCAGTCTGTAATCTGAATTGAACTCAACAACCTAAACAAAATTGCACTTACCTACAATATGAATCCATCCATACTGCATGGATGCACTAACTCAGCCGAGTGTAAAGCATATTATTACTATCTTCCGGCAAATCTTAACTAACTAGTACTAATAGGTAAAATTTAGTAAACCTAAGTTATTTAGTATAAAAATCTAAGAGAACATAAATACAACGCAGCTGTAACTTTATCCTTACTAAAGTAGACTTTAAATGTACAGATCCTTCTCTAGGCTTTTAAATAATATATTTTCAATTAAATATGGATATCCGTTAGTATTTAACAAAAGATGACAATACATACAATTGCTGCACATGCAAGTTAAACTTTAATTGAGATTGCAATTGAAACATATTATCTTCTTCGGACACCTATAACCTATTACTTTACACTTTGTATACACATAATATGAATACAATGACGGATGGTTGCTACTTACGTATCGTAGCTAAAATTGTAGTATAATTTATGTTTGTAATGTAATGTTTCCACGTATACCTGTAATACTGTCTCATCATGTTTTCACTATCATCGTAGCACTTAATGTACATTACGTTACGTATACTAGGACACGTTTCCGCTTTTTTGTAATATAATAATGCAGTGATGCCCATGTCATGACCTCATCTCTGGTAAATATATTTCGGGAGATACCTAGCACTCTAATCAAACCACGCACTATAGCCGAAGACCTACCTACTCGTATTTATATCTATAAGACACAGATTCCTACCAACAGAAATGTTTCCTTCAGAGAGTATACTTATGTATGAATATTAATAGCAGATTTGGGAAAACTTGACCCAAAGATGATTTTCTATAAATCCTTCCTACCAACACAAGATCCAATTGTAAGCTACTAAATTATGAATAGTTTAGTTGTTAGCGATATATGCTAGTTAGTAATCAATCACTTAGCGAGTGAAAATAAAAACATCTGTGAGAAAATATAAAGATTCGTATACTCATCCCAGGATAGGATTCTCTTCTCACGTTCTCCTCCCAAACAGCAGCAACCGGATTTTCAATCGCCGCCTTATCCTTCAGCCCCATGATCTTCTTTTGATGACAATCCTTTCAATATCCAAACGAAGAGCTCCAAAAGCAGATGAACTGGTGTGTAACAGACTTGTCGCAGTGTAGTAATTGAATTGTTGTCACAAAACACGAAAAACACATAACTAACACAGACTGACATGGATATTTCACTATTTTAGTTACGCAGCCCAGTGAGTACTTACTCTAATATTTCTCATTACTGTTTATTCTTAAATCTGATTCATTGTCTTAGTAGTTTGTAAACTGTAGTCATTTTATGTCCTGTTTTGTCCAGTACACTTTATATTTACGAACACGGAGCAAACACCAATAATTTAAATTTTAAACCGATTTTCACGCATGTCGTACAGAGAACTGTATAGAAGTACTTATTTTTGAATAAGGAAATTACGGACACAAATCCTCACAGAATCTTTGTAGATACTACATCCAGTCATCAACACATGTCACACCATACTCAGGAAACCTACTAATGCAGTATACTTATAATTTACGTAATATAATATCATCAGTTCACATCAATAGAAAGTAAGTGATGAAAACTAGATCAACATACCTAATGAAACATGTAGAAGCAAAAACAACTAATTCATGAGCAAAGAATTACAATAATATATACGAGATAATATTAGAGAATACGTAGTGTACTTACAATACGCATACATCTCAGCTACTAGTAATGTGTACTTATAGTATTCAAAAATCACAAAACTCATTTTACAATGAAATTAAAAGATAGGGAGATTGTAGCGTGATGTCATCACTTAAATAGTCGCAATCGCAGTGAGTGTACCAAATGATAGATTCTAGTTAAAACACTGTTCTGTATGTACTGGTAGCTTGTGAGCCAAAACTTGTACATCTAATTTCGATTAGGTAGAGCAGCAGGTATCTGTACTATAGGTAGTAGTTGTAGATTATTTTCCAATTACTTGTTTCGTTTTCCGTTTGATTTCGATGAAATTGGTGATGCGAATTGTTCATGATGAATCGAATTTGTGTACTACGTATTTGTAGGTGGCTATAGGTGGGGTGACTGGGTGCATGGGCATTGAATTTTATGAATCTGAAAATAAAATCGAAAACAGTCTCGTTTAATAAAGTAAAATGTAAATGTACATCTACGTGACTTAACTACTGGGGAGAATTCAAAGGAAAAAGAAAATCTCGCAGAGTTGACTAACTGAAAGAATAACTCAACTCAAATCCATCAACGGAACAGATCTCGTAATCTTTAGAAAATCAACTGAAGAAGACTAATAAGAGCAGAATAGAAAAGAAAGAACTTATAGAAAGCGATAAATTATTGGCTGGTGGGTGTATTTGTTTCTGAAGTGAGACCATTGTCACTGCCGGAAGAGTTAGACTCCACTTTGGTCTTGTTCTCCTTTTTCCATTTCATTCGGCGGTTCTGGAACCAGATCTTGATTTGACGTTCGGTGAGACAAAGTGCATGGGCTATTTCGATGCGTCTTCGCCTAGTGAGGTAACGATTAAAATGGAACTCTTTCTCCAGCTCCAGGGTTTGGTACCGCGTGTACGTTTGACGACCACGTTTCCGTTCTGAAACTCATAAAAAATCCCACCATAAATACTCTGAACACAAATTCACCCGCATTTTCTATTTACAAATATCTGATTTACAAACTAAACTTATTTTTAAAAAAATCAATTTGATATTTCTTTGGCAGTTATACTAACAAATAAAGTTTGGATATAGTATCTACAAAATAGACGGCAATTTCTAATCATCTGCACAGATCTACTAAGATCACTTTAAAGAACATATTTTAATTAACAAAATCGGTTTGAGGACATAGCACTATGTTTTGGTTATGGTTAGCTATGGTTTGAGCTTGGTTTGAGCACTATGTTTTGGTTATTAAATATCATTCAAACTCTATGATTCTTGTTTTTCCCAAATGAAAATCTTGGCTTGGTTCATTAATATTTATTTTCGGTAGGACTAACTAAAAAAAATGAGGTTTGGATATAGTATCTACAAAATAGACGGCAATTTTTAATCATCTGCACAGATTTACTAAGATCAGTTTAAAGCAGATATTTTAATTAACAAAATCGGTTTGAGGACAGCACTACGATTTTATGGTTCTTAAATGTCATTCTCATATCTTATCACTAGGATTCTTATTTTTCCCAAATGAAAATCTTGGTTCATATTTACTTTCAGTAGGACTAACTAACAAAAGTAAAGTTTGGTATCCACAAAATAGACGGAAGTTTATGATAATCTGCACAGCTGTACTAAGGTCACTATAAAGCAGATTTTTAATTAACAAAATCGGTTTGAGGACATAGCACTATGTTTTGGTTATGGTTATTAAATATCATTCAGACTCTATGATTCTTATTTTTTTCCAAATGAAAATCTTGGCTTGGTTCGTTAATATTTATTTCAGTTGGACTAACTAACAAAAATAAGGTTTGGATATAGTATCTACAAAATAGACGGCAATTTTTAATCATCTGCACAGATCTACTAACATCAGTTTAAAGCGGATATTTAATTAACAAAATCGGTTTGAGGACAAAGCATTATGTTTTTGCTTATGATTCTTAATAGTAATCATTCAGCCTCTATGATTCTTATTTTTCCAAATGAAAATCTTGGTTCATATTTACTTTCAGTAGGACTAACTAACAAATAAAGTTTGGATATAGTATCCACAAAATAGACGGCCGTTTTTAATGATCTGCACAAATCTACCAAGATCACTATAAGGAATAAGTATTTTTAATTAACAAAATCGGTTCGGGGACGCATTATGTTTTTGCTTATGATTCTTAATCATTCAGCCTCTATGATCCTTATTTTTTCCAAATGAAAATCTTGGTTCATATTTACTTTCAGTAGGACCTGATGTATAATAGTTTGTATTTGGAGGCTTAAAAGCATAGTTTGAAGATATTTTGAGTTAGATTGAGAGAGATATGTCATAGGGATGGCTACTTGAGAATGTGGATATTATGCATATTGTGAATATGGTCTGGAAACTGAGATGTGCTGGAGAGATAGGAAGCTGAGTGAATTGGGTTATGTTTATAGGTATTTTTTCCAGAAGATTAGAGTAAGGTAGTATATGGAGGAGGTAGGGACGGAGGAGGAAAATAGCAATAGGTCTCGCTATCGCAGTGTAATACAACGCAATGAAATGCGAAATGAAACGTCAAGTTGAGAGATGCTTTGACAATGATGAACGAGCGAAATTCAATCGGAAAATCAAGCTGAGCAGGCGGTCTTTTTCTCAGTTCTCTTGTGTTAAACTGTGAGTATGGATGTGATGGGATGCGAGTTGTTTTCTGCTCTTTTCTGTTTTCCCTGAGAGAGTTTTCCATGACAAGGCATGGACTGACTGGACTGGACTCGTATTATATAATACCACGACTGCCTGCCTTAGTCTAGCGATTGATCGAAACCTCATTTCTCCGAACACCAAACGGGCCAGTCTACTTGTCACGGTCCACTCCACTCCTGCCTGTCAAGTTTCTCCTCTCGGCTATTTTTCATCAGGGAAACACATACAATTCACATTTGGAAAAAATACAAAAAATATAAAGCAATCTGGTGGAGACCCAAAGCATCCATCCACTCCTGCAATGCAATCCACTGAGGACAGCATTAATCTTTTTCCTCCATCCACGATATGAAAGAATCAATTCTAAGACCTCACTACTTACTGCACACATACAACTTGGATTAAGAGACTTTGCCAAGGAATTTGATTATTCTATGCATATTTGCAGTCATAATCTAGGAAATATTATAATTGTGCATTCCTAATAGTACTTTCAGAGAAGGTACTTTTATGACCGGAGGACTATCCAATAAGTAGAGCCAACATCCCTAATCCAAACCCAGAGTATAGAGAATGGTAAGAAGAGCGAGTCAAACCAAACCCCAAGCCCACCAATGAGAATGAGTGACAGGCCGACTGGAAAATCATTAATCATGTTGACATGCCTCTTACGAGACGTAGTATTAGTTTATGTTATATTATGCCGTACCTAAATTCTCCTCACAGAACCTCTTGTGTCTGACTTTGAGTTCTGATCTGACTGCTACGTCTTGACACGGCATGGCATTGCATGGCCTGCATAATATAATGTGGATTACATAACCCAAACCAACCTAAACTAAACAACTCCATAGAAAACACATAGGGACCTATCTTCTATTAGTAGACCATCTTTGAATAAGAGACGTGTCCAAATGAAATAGCAGAGGCTCATTTCCCTTCGTCACTCACATGCTAGCAGTTTAAAGTGTTGTTCAGTTTAAACTGTCATGTCAAGTCGGAGGGATGTCAAGTCGAGTCATCTCAACTTGTGTCATATCAGAAAATATCTTACGAAACGATATCTTGCTTAATACACTCTTAAATGGAGACTATGCTATCAGGTAAGGCCATGTCATGAATTTGTGTCTGCACTTTGTCGGTAACTGATAATGCACTGAATAGCACAACAAAATAGCCTGGAGGCTCCTTAACACAGAAATATAAAAAAATATCCTCTATTCAATGCTAGGAAGGTCAGAGAGACAAAGTTATTGTTTGGTTGTGTTTAGCTAAGGTTGAATGAGATTCAATTGGATGGATTGGACTACTAATAACATCGCTAATAGTATTAACAATAAGAAATGGAGATGAGTGACGGGCGGGAGAGTGACGGACAGACACAGCACAGCTCGAGGCACAGCTCTCTCGAACCCCTTTTATAATTCGACACATCATTTCAGAGAGTTGACAGGTGTTATTTACGATTTGTTTTGCATGAGGATGAGTTGGAGACGGGATGCGATGCACGCTAGCCAAAAAGATACTTTAATTAAACCCAATATGATGGCATGTCAGCTGTGTTTGCTCCACAATTCGTTTGTGCTGTACATCTCACACCAAAAAAATGATTACCACACTATGGACTCTTTTAGGTAGACTGACTTGTACCTAATAGCAATTGTCTGCAGTATTATTGGTGTAACCAGATGTTCATAGGTGATTTAAGTACTATAAACACCAAGTGTATGCATGTGGGTAGGTAAGTATACAGCATCACATTCAAATCCATTAAGATTGCTGATTATGAAGATATGATCACACAATACCTATGCGAACACGATCTCACAGCACATTAAATAATAATAACGTGGGCTACGACACTAGGACTTGCTATGCCTAATCCAAAGATGAACTCAGATGAGGATGCGATAAAAAGCTGTTATTGTTGTAACCCATTGGGCTCAATACTCTCACATTCGACTATCGCCACATCTTTATTCTTGTAAATTAATGTAATATTCTAATGTAATTGAATCTATTAACCATCATCTGCACTCTAATGACCATGGAAAGTGCCAATTTTAGCACGTACTGTGTGACAATTACAATAATTATAATTGCACTCAGAAGCCCAAATCAATACTTTTTATTCAAACACCTTTTCTGCATTCTAACGCCCAAATTATTGACCTACGAGTTCAAAATTACTTTATTTCCCAATATTGCACAGATATATGAAGGTCTCCATGCTTCTTGCTAAAATCTCAAGGTTATTAACAAACAACTCTATAACTGAATTCTAGTAGATCCAGTTAAACCACGAAAAACTTTAGGACAAATATCTAATTTATATCATTGATACAAAGAATACCTTGCCATATCAAATGTTTTACTGATTTTGGTCTTTTGTTAACAAATCAATTGAATACTCCCCTGGAATTGCTAGGTATACGTATAGATCAAAAATATTTGGTGGAAAAGTTAAATGATTGTATATTTAGCTGATTAGAACGCAAGAGCTCTTAGTTTTGTTCCTATAAGGAGTGACTGTTCTCCGAATTTCGAAAACGTTGTAATTCGTCCTACGAAATGAAATACATGGAAGTGAAACTGTGGAATCTGTAAGTATGGCAGTGTAAGGTATGTAGATATACGTACATACATACGTCTGGTTTTAATGTAATGTAACTGACATGAGTGGAGTGTTCGTATCTGGATGTGGATGAAAAGGTGATAAATTACTCTCATGTCTCCCCGCTTCTGTTTCTGATGTTTTTCATAATGCCTCTTTGCCTGTCTGTCTGGTTGATAGAATATAATAGAAAATTGTGAGTGTGCTTAGGCTTTTGTTCACCTATTAGCTCTAGTCTACCTTTCTTTTCCTCCTGAATCCTAGATACAAGATGTACTGCACTACAAAACTATATAGCCTACGAATTAACTCGATATTATTACAGAGTAGTGATATTAGAGACATAATAATAAAGAAATTATAGAGCTATGTGTGTACACAGATCGTATTTAGAGTGAATTGTGTCTACGTAGTTAAGTTATAGCGAAAGAACATTCTACTATGTACATTAGATCAACTTTCCACAAAACACAGTTCTGTCTGCCTTATTTCCTCTACAGCATTCGCATTCCTAGAACAAATACAAAGCGTGCCTAATAGAATATAATAGAATAGCTAATAGAATGCCAGACTTGACTGGAGAATGAATGAGTAAAAAATAGCTGCCCTAAATAATAGTCTCTAGCTCCTAGCTTCACTTTGGGCAACTTCAGCACAAAGCTCATCTACCTTTTCTATAGATATTTCTATACCATTCCGCCTAACCATTGTAAATTGTCCTTCGTTTAAAAAACACGTATCTAAATGTAGGTATACGTACAGAGCAAACAAAAAGCAGCTGTGCTAGGCTTCTTTTATATGAACATATGAAGCTGGAGTGAGTAACTGCTCGTCTATTCTCAATCTAACACCATAACAAACGTCGGTTTCATTTTTATTTTCATTAAAAACATTGTGTATTCAGACAGAGTTTCATGATGCATAAAAATGCTTTGCGTGCGTGTGCAACTCTTTCGATGAAGACATTAATCATTTTATATGTACCTTCAAAGAAGTTCCCTTTTTTACACTGTACTTAGTTGCACGTAATTAAGTGCATTTTCATCAAGTCATAAAAATCTTATGACTATCTACCTACTATAATGAAAACATTCATTAGCGAAGCTTTGAACTTGCAACTATACAGCGAATCTAAACTAATGCTATTATACCCCAATTATCTTTGCATGCACTATTCTGTATCATACATTATCTGCACAACCTCGACTTACTTGTTTTGTCTGCAGAAACTCGATGAAGTCGTTTTAATTGCCATAAGTACATATTATGTCAACTTTTTTATGTGATCCTGAATTCTATTTATCATATTATTTGCATAAAAATATGCGCAGTAATGATCACAAGTTTTAGAAAATTAAGTTAATGATCATAGACACTAAACTTTACTGTTTGATACACTTTTCACTAAGTTAATAGTAGACACTAGTAGAAACTATACTACCACGAGGTTCTGTCCCCGCAGACAAAAAACGTTATAATAATAAAAACTTTGAAAAAGAAACAAGCAATTTCCTCTGAGTCAAATAGACATCTCCCTGACTGTCAAGTGAGCCATCAGAGAGGAATGTCTGAGAAGATACATGAGTTTTCCCACACTAAATCAACTCAACACGGAGAATATGTGATGGAGGAATATTTTGTTAACTCTCAATGTTTGCTTACATTAGCAAATCCGATGAGTCGTTTCAAGGTTCAAGACGCACTTGGATATGATAGATAAACTCCAGATTAATGTTAGTCTGAGTATTTTAACTACTCTTTTGGTTTCATCTTTGTAAATTCGCTAGCACAAGACAACTGACAAGAGAGACAAGACTGTCAAGATACTCACGACTGTCATGTGACAGAAATGACGAGATTGTTAAGCAGAACTACGCAAACAATGAGAAAGGGTGATCCTTTTATTATCATTTTACGATTCCTGTCCTGTCTTGAACATCTTATTTCTTCTGATAACCTTGTCTCTAGCATCAGGGCTTTGAACTACCAATTCTATTTCCTTACATAACAAAGAATGACATAACCTGCAATAACCTTCTGTTTTTCAGTCTCCTTTTCATAGATCACTCTATCATAAACCACTCAGTCCCTTTTACCTACTCCTGAATTATTTTCTACAAGAACTATCGAGCAAAGGATTTTACCTTACCTTAGCTAACAATAAGTATCTTCTGTAAACCAAAGGGAATGAGATTGAGCAATAAAAATTCCTTTTTCGATGCAAAAGGGTAAACAACTTCATTTTATGGCCCGACCTGAGTATTTTTCTGCAGTATGACCATCCAACCTACTACTACACATGCATAAATAGGCATAGAGTAACAGAAATTCTATATCAACAGTCTATACAGAAATCTATATCCTATAAGTATAGCTATGAATTTACATATTGCGTAAAAGGTATTCCAACCAGAATCATTGCAGGATTGTATGTCACTACTTACCATGTAATACCTACAGCCATATTTCATTCTTTGTGAAGTTACCCAATATCTCTGTTCTTTCTTGCTCAATCCTACCAAAAGCACATCACATCCATATACGTATAACTTAGTATGTACATGCTCAGTAAAATAACACTTTTGAGTATGCTATCTTATCATTGTACATAAGTCACTTGAAATCCAATATGAAGGTCCCTTTCTATATCCTAGATAAAAGGTTTAAGTTTTAGTGGGCTCAGAGAGTCTATTTATAAGGCTGAGTATAAAAATAAGAATCTACCTGCCCACATAAAGTGGAGGTATTTGTTTATGAAAAGTAAAAGTGTAACCGTAACCCTTATATACTCACTCTGTGTGAAGTGACGACTGATATTGAGCTGAACTCACTCAACCAAACCGTGTTTTCTTATCTGTGTAATGAAGCTACTCAAATGTCCAAACAAGTTCACAGCTTATCAATCACCTGTCTAAGCATACGACTACCTGTACGACAATAACATGACAAGGGGCAGCAGGCTCAAGAAAAATAGACACGTTGACTCAAGTAAATAAATTTGTAAATCAACCTGACAGCTTAAAGACTACCAGAGATGAATCTCAACTTCCTTCCTTAATACATTGTCTAACTAATACCGCCCTCAACCAATTGTTACAATTAAATATTTTGCTGTACTAATTTTATGTAGATAATGTAGTTCTTGACAAAATAAGTGTCTGCATGCCAATTTGTAGATTGATAATATGATACATCACAATTTTACCAATATTAATAAGAAATTGCTTAAATTAATGTTGATGAGTGACAGAGATATCAGCTTTAGTTGAAATCCTACCTCAAACTTTTAGTGGTAAAATAAATATGTCACATACATAAATACATAGGTATGATGATCGCTTTTCGTGATTGAATAAAAAAACTAACCAACAGATCACATTCTACTGTATAGTTGTACTATCATTTAGCGCCGAGTCGATATGCAGAGCATACCTAATTGTAATAGTAGTAGATGAGTAGAATTAGACTGAGTTAGTGAATGAGTGAATCGTTTAGCGATTACCAAAATTAAAGAAAGTTTCACGCCTGGACGTAGTTACAATGCGGTACACGTGTTCTCTATCTCACACAGTGTAATTTATTATGTCTAATGTTTTGCTTAACTGTGCTTGGCTTGGATTGTGTTACGCGTAGTAATGTAATGGCTTTCTAATTTGCATGAAATTTATGTCCTTGTTGAAAGTAATGTTATGTGATTATGATGACGTAGTGCGATAGTAATAACGACTTATTTAGCCATTACTATTATGCATGCATACAAAACACAATGCCCATTGTCTTAAATCTTAAAGCTCTCTAGGTTGCCACTTCCAACTATTTGGATTTAATTTACTTCATATAATTCTTATAATACACATATCTAGCCCAATAGTAGCAAGAAGCAGCACATACATTTTGTAATACACAAATATGCAAATGAGATACTTTGACAAAAGAGGAGCAACATAATGTCAATCTTCAAAATGAATCTGTAGATGATCATCCACTATTAGTGTCATATTTCTTTAATCTGTATCACTAAAAGTGGAACTTTGAACGCTGCAACTCGAAAGTTACTTTAAGACTCTATGAGATCCTTTCATCCATAGTGCACAGAATAAATGTTATCCAGTAGTAGTGGGAATGTAGTTCAGATAGTAATGTCTGGTTGATAAAAGAAGAGACATAATATGAAAAGGACAAGGTCGTTCGTTCCTTGCTCTCTGCCATATCACCAGCACCACGTAATATAGTTTCCTTTACAAATAGTTGCATCTTTGTAGTGCAGTATGTAGACATAAGGCAACTAGTACGTAAATCTGTAGTAGCAAGTAGGAAACTGGAAAGAAGTCACAAGAGGGACAATAAAATAGGAGATTACGACAACTTTTATTGCAATGTGGCTGTTTCTACTCTCGCCCAACTTCTCAAACACTTTTATTATCTTTCCTCATGCTCTACGCTCCTTTCAAACACAAATAACTGACTTTGTGGCCAATTCCAACGGGTCGCTAGTCATTATCATGCATTTGCATTCCACTTTAGTTTCACTATACAGAGCACTTGTGTGTGCTTACGTCTATGCAGATTATCATTTTAACTGCCTTAGCTAACCAGAGCTAACTCTAAATGTCTCTCTAGTCTCCACTTCACATGCCTTCTGGCAGCTGTTAGATATTTCTATTTCGTTGACAATACTTAATTTTCAATCTTTCTCTCAAGCCATGTGCATTTCACGGAGAGTTCAACAAGTGGGACTTTCTCCACACCAAATAATCTTACACCTTGTAAATACCTTCCTATAGATATCAATATAACGAACAATTATCGCTTGAAATCCACTTTATGATCTGATCATGCTCAAAATCTAAATATAATAATTGCTTCCAAAAAATTCAATAGCGGTGCTGAGAGCTTTAGTGCTCTCTTTACGAATCTAGGGTGTTCAAACGGATATTTTCTACTTGATTGTATTTATGTGTATGTAAACAAGAAAAGGGATTACCGAATTGACTCCTCATCCAAGGATAGAGTGGACTAGGTAACGCAGCAGCAGGACTATTCTGTTGTTGCGGGCTTTGGTGCGGATTTTGATGATTTTGATTAGGATGATGGGGATGTTGAGGATGTTGTTGCTGGACATGGACCTGGTGCGGGTGTTGCTGAGGCTGTCCCATGTTGTTATACATGCCCATGTGGTTATGATTATTGTGATGGTTCCCATTGGGAGTGCCCACCCCCGCATTGTTTATATGATTGACATTGACAACATTCACATGGTTATTTTGTCCGTTGGGGTCGGGGCTGAGGGGAGGTCCTCCGACGCCCACCCCCGGGGGTCCCACCACTCCGCCTTGTGGCACTACTACTCCTGGCGGACCCACCACTCCCGGGTTCTGCTGTTGTTGTTGCTGCTGCTGCATCTTGCAGGAGGGGTACTGTCCCGTTTGGCCTAAGTTGACGACGTGTCCCCCTCCCATGGGCATATTGTTGACTGACGGCGGCGGGGACGGCGGTCGGTACTGGTTGTCCAGGATCTGACCTCCGCCTTGGTAGTAGTTGACTGGAGTGCCATTGCCAGGCTGCCCACCGACGGCTCTGATGTCCAGCCGGTCGTAGGGTGGGAAACGCGGGTAGGGCAGCTGCCCCTGAGAGTTGTGATGGTTTCCGTAGTGGTGGATGGTGTTGCGGGGGTCACATGATGGATCGGGCGTGGACCCGTTCACCGGAGTTGTGCAAGTTTGATAGTGATCCGGTGTCCCGTTCCTCAAGTCCGGAATGTACGAGTTGGAGAAGTATGACGTCATACTGTGGTGGTGAGGGGGGGCAGGGGGGAGAGATGTAAACGTCGTCGGATCCAGTTTTCCGATCAGGAGGCCTCCTCCGTCCTCAACGGCGTTATGCTCCTGGGTATATATCTTGACGTTAGTTTGGATACAACTAACCCGAAATAATTAATCTTCCGTAGTCTAAGAAGGTAAACGTTTGAAATGCTTCGGTATTTTCGGATGTTTTGTCTTAAGCGTCTAGCTGTAGTATATTATTATTATTATGTCACTAGGAGTAATCGTATACACACATTGAAGTTGTATTTTGTATTGGCGAAGATACTTTTTCGTCTTTTCTAAAATTTATTTTCTGGTATATTTTTCTTTGCTGCTGGAAATATATTCTTGCTGTACTCTATCGTAATAGTAAACTAGATACAATGATGATGAGACGTATAATATTTGTATTGCATTATGTATTCTATGAAACTCTGTTGTTAGTATAATTGTTGTGTTAATAATAGTATACTTTGTATTCTTCTATATCTCCTTATTCTTCTAGGACTTGTAGAATTCGACAATGGTTGTTTTGCAACAGCTTCTGAAAACAAAAAAAGAGAAAGGAATTTTTAACTCATTTCAGTCATAGTCATAATAATCCTTCACAGAATCAATTGCTTAGTGAAAGACGTTGCGAAATGAGGTATTTGTATCTGTGCAATAGATATCGCAATATCCATTGTCTACACACACAAACTACTCTTATAACTACTGAATTTCTGGTGGCAAGACCTTGCTTTGCTTTGTTTAACTCGACAATTTGTTTTGCTACGCTCTGCTCCTATTATTGCCATGTACTTCTCTTTTCTATGTACTGGGCAATAAATCCTGTACTCATCTCCAACTAACAACATCGTAAATTTGAGCCTTGTTCTTCCCAAGTGATAATTTAAATCAGCATTCAGTCTTCTAAGTAGTTAAACACCCAATTGAATAAGAATACATTAATGCTATTCATGTCCTCCTGTCTCCTTCTTTGCTTATCAAATATAGATATATCTCTCAGGTTGGACTATATGAAGGAAACATTCCATTCCGCAAATACATATATAGATAGACACTAGGTGAGTGTGCTTAGACTGGAATTACTACTACATATACTATATAGTGGATTGTACAAGTTTATGGAGTACGCGAGAGCTGAACGTGACCCAAGGGACTAATTTCACCAGTTGGACCATCTCCAGTCTGAAACAACAGAACTCTTGTGTACATACGTATGATATCAACATAGATAGATGTTTGGATGGGAGGGCAACGGACAAAACCGCATTCTTATATAGAAAATTCTGATCTCTTACGTTAGAATGTATTATCACCACACGATCATCATATGTATCACCAACCGCCACTCTATCCTATTGTATTCTAGGTTAGAGTTACAAAGTAAAATATTATGCTTTGTTTTTCTTCCCAAAGCTCATAAATGTCAAGTGAGGAAACGTTCTTTCTCTCGTCCTCCCAACTAACACAGTCACTAGTACACTTTACACCACTTACATACTTACTTACATCAACAAGTCTTTAACACCCTTCCCAAAACATTTATTTCTTCCTTCATTCATATTTACGATGTTTACATTTAGTCGCTATATAACTCTATCCTGTGTGAGTGCCTATACTGCCACATCCATGTGCTCACAGTTCATTCACATTCACAATTTTCATGCGAAAGAGTCGTTTCGTTCGGCTAGACTACGATCGCTAATTTATTGTCTTATTACTCTGACCTACATAGATATGTTACAGGTTCACTTTTTTCTCTCTCTCTATATACATACACTAATTTCTCAAGGTAGGTCAAAATCTAACCTTACAAACTTTCCACTTCACATTATATTATTTACTACTGCTACATACTGATCTTATATCCCTTGGGACTCTTGTATTAGTAATTAGTACATTTATAGCTTCCATTTCCAGAACTCCCATATTTACAATAGCCAAGACACTATACAGGTAATTCTTTGAAAAAATCAGAGTTTTTTGGAGGAATCTCTATCTAGAGTTGAAGTTGAGTCTCGTCTAATGGCAAATGAAGAACTAATGAGATTGACTAGGAAACTGAGTGAGTGACTCAAATGAAGTTGTGACTGACTTTGTTCAGTGCGACATTCTCGGGGAAAACATGTTCATAAATATAACTGAAGTAATGTCACTATAAGGACATAACCAAAGCATTCATTCCACACAACAACATAATATGGCATTATGTGACTAACTAACCAACACGGAGCAGCCAACCACCAACAGCATGTGTAAATGTGAACTATAATAATATAACAAAGTCAGTCACATAATAGAACATAATAGATGAAGAATAGAAAAATGCTGCCCGTCACATGTTGCGTTTCCTATTGCTTTTCCTAGCCTGCCTCCAATTCCACTAAGTGTAAGTCGAGTGATGTTAATGTTGTAATGCATGTAATAGAACAACCATGTTGGGTTATTATATACCCAGTTTTGAGGGTGGTGACGGTGACAACTCTCGGTTGACGACAGTCCATACAATATAACCATCACAATTGCACACACAGCCACTATAGACGCCAAGCTCCTCATTTAACGCCCATTCATGCAAAATTTGTTCAAGAGGATTCCTCTGCTCTGTCGACCAGCTAAACATTCCTTATCAATACCCATAACCCTCCCTAATGCATCTACTACCTTGCCTATACAATTAAGGCTTACAGATCCTCTGCATATACTTTTGATCTATGGACCAACTCGATACGGAGTGACACACATTTTGTATTTCACTCAAAACTCGCACTCATTAGGCAAACTATGCATTTCTATAGAAGGCGTACACAAAAAAAGGAAAAAATCGGTGCGGGGACGCATTGACTGTTCCTGGCCTACGCAACGCTTCCATTGTTGCAATTGGAATTTCCTCACTTTGAAATGCCTCATTTATTGTTTCCCTTCCGAATTCGGGATGCATGACTACCTACTCATATCATTTCTATCTGGAAAATCCGTTTAGCTTCATACAAATCCTTCAACTACTGTGTAAATAGTAATGTACACAATAATCTACAAATTCAATTGATTTCTCCCTATTGACTTTCGTACAAAAGAAGAAGGCCGGCCGCGTGTATTGCTACTTATTTCAATACGACCATGAACAAACTAAACATCTCTATCAGAAAACTACTGGGAGTTGCATTGTTTGTAAAACATTTCTAAAACAGTGTCAATTACTACGGTGGAATACATACAGGCACATATTTTTGGTATATTTAAGGGATCTATGATACTGCATCTGTACAGAGATGTATGTTTTAACATTAGCCACTGGAATTATTAAGACTACTACATGCATAGATGGGTAAACAATCTAGTAGCAGTAGTGCACATATAAAGTTGACTTTACAAATGTTTAGAGGTTTGTACAGCCTAATACAGTTTTTAGAGGTTTAGAAGTTGACAAAGGGAGTTAATCAGAGTCTATTGAACAGAAAAGTATTGATGGACTAATCCTGTGTAAAAAATCTACCTTCGATAAAAAATCATAAGGAACCGACAAGTTTTCCTTTGGATAGTTGCCGATAATACGAAATATGTTTCTTATTGGTGAGTAGCGTATGCAGAACACAAGTCGCGTCAAAATAACTCTCTGAGCCCAATAAATCACGGCAGAAAGTCTATGTTAATCCCGACCTGTCACAACAAAGCGGCCAAGTAAGAAAACCAAAGCAAGAAAGGAAACGACACATATAGCTCTGCTTGGACTAATCCATCTGCTCCTGTGGACATCAGTTCGACATGCACTTGACAACCCCACTTTTAGTGCTGGAGGCATATGTCTGAATATAAATAGTCTCTGTGTATTGTATCTATATCCAGAGTTTTACCCTTTCTTGTGTGGAACACGGGCTACATAAGGATGCCCAGAAAACGTCAGAGCGAGACTAAAGCCGTCATAGCTCAATGAATAAATGACTGGAGGAAATCCTGGATGGAAATCCAAAGATAGCAACAGAAATACCTATATAGGACATATTTTAGACTTATGCACGTTGCACAGTGAGTATTGTGTCTCCTCCGACAGAGTATAGGAAATCAAGTGAGTATGTCAAGTATTTTCATTGTATCAAACAAAACAACTACTTACATAGTAGTGGGAGCAGAAAGGAATAATCAGAGTCGGAAGAGAAGAGTGAAGTTGAGTCTCAAGCATTTCAATCTCTGTCGTTCAGTGTCTAAACATAGATTTAGCTTTCTTAGCTTAAGACGAATGGAAATGAGAGCCGAGGCCATGAGAAGTAGACTTTGATGATGATGCTCCTCTGAGGAGTAGAGCAGAAAGAGTTGTGATGATGATGATTAAGAAGCCCACCCTCAACTCCTCGTGAATCCTGATGATGGCTGCGTGAAAAACGTCTAAATGTAAACCAAAGAAAGCCGAACTGTGCCAGGCAGCACATAAGATCTTCAGTATATTCATCCCTGTACATATTACTCTGAAATTCAGAGATATGCCTTATCCTGTCTTGACTCTGCGAAACGACACACATCTGCTCATCACATTTGAACATCGTAATGATATTGTGATGTGCGGACGGACCAACAGCTCATCTTTTCTCATTCTCATCAACTTTTTCCTACTGTGAGACACAACAGCTTGAATTCCCACTAACGCACAAATCCAATTTCTCATTGTCTTTAGAGCAACTCTCTACTTTTATAAGGACGACTCTCACTCCGTGAACCATTGTCAACTCAACATACACATGTAATCAAATACACACATAAAAATCCTCCATCACATGTGCATACTAAATATAAAAATGCTAATTCTAGTATAACAACTATAATACATGTGTAGAGGTTACAAAAACTGAAAGTATATAGAGTGATTACATTTCAATGTTCAAACTTTAAATGAATAATACACGTTTACATGATTCCTATTTGAATTTTAGTTTTTCAATTGATCATGTTCCATATAGGTAAGTGATAATTAGCAAGTTTCCTTGACTTTTGTGGATTTTCTGCAGAAATTTTCCAAGCCGAAACCTATCAGCATAATAACATAAACCTTTAAGCTGCAAAGGTATATAGCTTGAAGAATTCTTTTGCTCTGAACATTAATATTGCTACGTGAGTAAACGATGACTTGGGAGAAAATCCTTTTAAATCTATTAACTCCTGTGCTTATTTACCTTAGCTTGCCAATAAAAATAATTGTTGATGAAAATGTCACGTTTTGCTATGTAAGTCATTTGAAAATTACTGAAGAATGGATTGCATGGGGATGAGAAAATAATTTCGCATAGGATTTTGGAACGTGCTTTAGACACGACTAGAGCCCTACATTATTCTTCATCTGTTTGTTTCTGTCCTTTCAAATTAATTGGCACAAGCTTACGATTGGCTGTTTGGATTTGCGTGTTTGTTATTGAAAGGATCTGGCTCTTGGCATTTTTACAAAGGCATATTGTTCCAGTGACAACGACATCCATATGAGCACAATGAAATAATTAAATCCGAAGAAACCCAAGTCAGCCTTGCTTTGCTCACCTATTTCTATTGTCAATTGTAGTCTATTTGCAAAAAAGAAATTACGCAAACCAAAAGAATTAAAAAATCCTAATCACGATATATGAATACACATTTTTGCAATTAAGTATAGAATAGCCAATCGTATTGAGGAACATTCAGATTGCTTAAGCCTATTGTTTGCTGTGATTCATTTATTACTGTTGCATATGTCTACGAGAATTCTTACGCAAGAAATGGAAAATATTGATCATGAATTCATATTCTTAGCTCAAATGAACACTTGAAGCAACCCAACATTATTTCAGAGTGATATTATTGAGTAATCAAAGGAATGGGTCAGGAACCCTCTTTTTTAGCAGGGAAGGATTTCCACATCTAAAAATAATCTTCGCAGGCAGAAGTAATTAAAGATACGAAACTAAACACTTAATCTATGTCGGTTTTATTGAGGGAAATGTTATCTTATTTTTATTCGGGAATGTTAACAAAGGTCAAGTCACAACGTTATTGCTCCAGAAAACAAAATAGAGTAGCTATACTACAAATTATACATTATAGGGTTATATTATGGCAGCGACCTTTGATATTCAAATATTTGCCTTGAATCGAGTGTTTGAGTGCAATAAGTAGTAAGCGACCTACCAAGCTGCATTTACTGCGATGGAGTGGATTAGAAGCAATAACAGTCAAAAGAGCACATAAAATTTATTATATGGTGATGGTTATAGTTAAAAGATAAGTAAGTGTAATGTTTTGATTTGAGTTAACTTGACTTTGGCTCGCGTGAATGTCAGATAGCGGAATCTCAATTGCCTTTCTATCGCATCGCGTTAAACGTGAATGAATGAGTCGGGAGATATGCTGCAATATACCTAATAAATATATCTACATAAGTGATATAAGGATCACGGCTAATAAGATAGGGATATAATGTATATCGTTCAGAGCGTACGTTTGGAAGGGAAAGCCATTATGTAACTTTTATTGTTATTTTATTGTTTTATAATGGGCCATTTGTTGAACTTGTTGAGCACTGGATTACTCGAATAGGTACGGTACCGTAGCCGAGGTAGGAGAGATCTGCCGTGCCTTCCTTTTAGCTTCCCAATTACATAATATTTCATGAATTATACTTAGCATGGATTACATTATTTATCTTACACAACAATATTGCCTTTAGCAAAACCCTCGATATTTAATACTCCATCAAACAGATGAAATTACAATGACTATAGACGTACTTGACTCTGACTCCCATCTGTATCACATGAACTATTAGAATATCCCATCTAACTATCTCAACAATATTGAACAGATACCCAACTCTATACTATTATAACCAACGCATCTTGATAATACACCCGCTCAGTATAAACGCAATAAAACTGCTGCAACTTATATATGATGGTTCCAGATTGTTTTCCTTGCACTATGAACTTGGAGTTTTATTGCCTCTTGTCGGGTAGTTCATGGTGAAATAAAATGAAAGAAGTAAAGCAGTTTTTACAACTGTGAGAAGCCAAGGTGGGCTGTAGGTAAGGTCATAAAAAATGTTTGTTATGCTAAAAACATGACGAAAAGGAGGATCTCCGTCAATTTTTCTTTGAGGAGGTGATGGGCAAGTCGTAAAAGAACCGCTTTAAACCAAACAGAGGCTCCTTAGGAAAGCCAATGAATTTTATTTTATACAATGAAATCTTAACTCATGTTTACCGTCTTATGTCAAGTCATAAAATTTTGCCTAATAGAATTTCTTTAGCCTGTTTTTACTTCATTTGTTTTCTGCTTTCGTCAGTTCTTTCACGACCATTGCAATGGACACTTCTACCAAAAGAAAAAAATACACGCTCAGTTTTCTTAAACGTTTGCCGTTTTCTTAAACGTTTGCAGTTTTATTTGACGTATCTGCTAAAAGTTTAATTATACTATATCCACTCAATTTCGCTATCACTAATCATGAGTGATAAATCTTTGCAATTTTCAATTATTCAATTAATCTTACCAATTCGAATTCATCTGATTGTAAATCTAGTGGTTCTTTAAATAGAAAAAGTGTTTCTGCTTGTGTTCAGTGCTAAGTTTTGTGTTTGCTCACACTACTACGGAAATAATATTCTGTTTAAGAGAAGTAATGGAAGGGATCATCTCGGAAGAAGAGGACTACGGAGAAGCGACGCGAACAGAATAGAGGTACCCCAAAAGCCCTCTTTCAATCACACATTCAACTCTATATGAAAACTGTGTTACGTGTGTTGCTCAACTTCGATGGCCCCTCTGATCCCTTGTTGTTAGTTCGAAGGTTTGAAATTTATGTTCTCCCGTTACAACTGCAGATTATTTGATGTGCGAGTGCTACCTAATAATAATATCTACATCCAACTGATCTATATCTGCAAGTCAGATTGCTATTACTAATTTACACTGTGTACACATTGACATAATTTAACATCCACAAATCTTTAAAGACAACTGTATGTACTGTCATTTATAAAATTAAGAATGAATGATTAGAAATGACTGTTCCATATCTTCCGAAATAATTATGCGTTAATAATAACTTGGCACTTGATTATGATAGATTGATTTGTATAATCTAGGATTTATACTATTCTGTGCATCGAGATATGAAACTACTTACATGTTAGTACTTAGTAGGCATAAATACATAGACGCATCAATTTATACATTTTAGATTGTAGTGTACGCTTAAATGTAATCAAAGCCACGAAAGTTCGGACAATCTACCTTTAGATTACTGTAAATAAAACATATTCTACATTTAATTTAAACCGACTTCATTCCGAAATGCAGGAATAATTCAAATCTAACTTAATTGTGTCCACTTTTTCAACATTCATTATCTGATGATGAGCTGCTACTGGTTTTCAGTAACTATGAACAAAAAACCTGTAGCAAATGACGGTTTTCCCACTTTTTCTCAATTTGCTTTATAAGGATTAATAAACTATAAAATTACTATTTACATTTATCTATAGTGCAGTAGTAGTAGGTTCAAACAGAACGTGTTATTTTCTAGGATATGACATGAACATGGAATTACACCTCGAAATGAATTCCGATCTCAGATAAATCAGATTAATCGTTGCAATTTCAAATTGAGGAGGCGTGTGAATTTTACTTCAGGATGTTTGTGTCTAAGAACTTTGTGGATTTTGTAAAGAGTAAATAACATATTGTGGCTACTGTACATAATAACTACCTACCTAAGTAGTCATTAAAATAATTCAAATGAGATGGAGTAATGATGTATTAATTATTATACATTGATAATTGAGTTTGACAGTTAATTAGGAAGTACACCAAAGGGCAAAGTCACGGACAAAATAGTTAGGAACTACTGTAGTGTTATCTCATTTGATACTATCTTCATTTTTAATGCAGCAGAATTTAATAAGATAATATGCATCTTCAATTGAGTACATAAATTATTAGCTTCCTGCTGACAAAAGAGTAGCAATTAATGTGGAAATAAAATTCAACTAAAAACAATCAGCTTGTGTTCATTAAAGTTCTGTGGAGTTGGCTGTTCAAGTCTCGTTAATTGTTTCTCATAGATATAAACTGATATGAAACGGGATGAGAGAACAATATTTAATATAACTGTGAGCTTTAATAAACAGTTATGTATAATCTGAAGCACAGAGCTAGTTTTTCAGTGTAAAGTTACATTTATAGTAGCATTGACTGTTTTCTTACTATAAAATGTACCTACTATCAATAATTTATTCTATGGGAATTATGTGGGAGGTTTATGGTAATAATTAGTAATAAATATTTATAGTAACAGTAGCACGTAATGAATCTGGAGTTAAGTCGGATAGCTTAGGGACTGAAGTTGAGAATTTAGAGACAGAGGGACTAATTAGTAATTAATTGAGATAGTTTAAAGTTTAAAAATGAGGGAAGGAAACTTTTGACATCATTAAATAAACTGTGGAAGTGTCTCAATCTCTTTCCCCTAACAGTTAATAAATAAACGTGCAGTCAAGGAGCAAATGAACCATTTTGGAAGAGGCGTGTAAGAAGGGCTCAACCCTCCAATACATAGTAATTGAGGAAGACACAGGCTTAGGGCCTTTGCCGAAGGGCTCTCCGAAAAAGAAACTACACGTATGTGTATCGTTATATGTAGACTGGCAGAAAGTGAGAAGGTCTGGATAGGTTGGACTGCTTGTGTGAGTGAGATGATGATGAGGAAGCCATCATGATCTCTGTCGGGACAAAAGAGAGGGTAAGCCTCTGTCAGACTCAGCAGGCTTGGGAGGGTCGGACTTTACTTTGCAGCCATTACTTTTCCTTTCCCTTCAATTTGCTCTTGTTCCAATACAAAAAATACAGCCAATACAATTTACTCAATTCAATACTTACTGCACCAACCGAAAATGTCAACCAATTCAAAAAAGCTGTGTTTACATTGACTATTTGGGAATTCTAATTGCAAAAAAAAATTTCTATCTACACAACTAAGGTAATTAATTGTTATTAGTTCTAGGCTAATTTCAAAGGGATTTCGAATTTAAATTATTTTAGTTTACTCTAAAACATTCGATACTTTTTTACAGGCTAAAGGTTAGAATAATTATACGTTTGAGGCAATTATGAACCTGAACATGTAGAGTGTAAAGGTATTTGAATCTAGTTGTATCGCTATCAATACTCGTATCTAAAGGAAATCTGATACAAGTTAACTGAGTATAAATAGAGCTTTGGAAATAGTTATTTTGTAGGTGGATAAGTGTCTTCAATAATTGTGTGTAGTGTCTGCCAATTTTCATTCATCGATTCGCATCGTTGCTTTTAAATTGCAACAGATAAAAGGTAACTTGGTACATGAAATGTAAACTGTAGGTTCAAACAGAACGATGTACTTATGTAGAACATAGAAAGAACAGATAGTTACATTTCCAGTAGTGGGCATTTTCAGTTCATTAGCATTCAACTCTCATCCTTTGATATGCATACATAGACATTCAGGAGCGAATAGCTCTTTACTCTAACAAGTACTACGTGTATCTGTAAAAGGATGTTCTGTCTAAACTGTATTCAAATGTTAGTGAGTTGTCAAAGGAAACTGACTGAGTGACTAGACATAGTAGTGTGCACTTTTTGTTCTTGAATTTCATTGAATTCAATTGAACATGTGCTGCAATGTAAAGAATTACATCATCATGTCTAAAACCTAAAGATAAAGGAGTAGGGATAGAAAATTCGTTTTAATTCCTTCTCTGTGCAGTGGCTATTACCACATCATGCATTAAATACATTCAAGCCATTACTTTCCGTGTAAAAAAAGGTATCTAAAAAGTTTTTGCCTTTTCATAGCTCGAATAATACCTACCAAATCATAACACTACGTATGAACATTGTGAAACAGTTACATTATTTAATGCTAGGTACAGAAAAAGTCGTAGTGTAGTAACTACTATAATTAAAGAACTTACAGTTAGATAAAACATCTTAGAATATTATATCTACACAGCACTACTACCCTGTTTGCAGGTACACGCCAATGTACATTGAAGGAGCTTTAGAGAAACGCCAATGTACACTGAAGGAGCTATAGAGAAACGTCATTCTTAGTATAGTAAATGGACAGAGCAGCTTTTTGTGTGTGAACTAAACAAAACATCCATTGCTAAAGCTGGGCCATGTCTGGCTTAGCTGTCAAAGTACAATTTACGATTGGTCAATGTTTCTGTGAGTTGATGTGTGACGTGACGTGCCGACCACACCTGCTTTGAGAATTGACCTCACTCGTCTTGCTCCGCTCTTCTCACATAGAAAACCAGCCTTGTATATATAAAATGGATAAAAGTAAACGTTATAACAATGGACTGGACTAACCAATCATAAGGGTTGTATTACACATATATTATTTAGTGGAACAGAAAAGAAAACTTCCATTTACATCTAATTGTAAATGTATGTAGGCTCCTGTGCAATTATATACACAGTAGAGGCGACCGAGAGAGTGAGTCAGACAGAATCTCTTGTAGCTATGTAAAATAAAACAATACATCAGTCGATCCGACTGCAACTGAATAAAAAAGTAAGTCTAGGAATACTGGAGTTCCAAGTAGGAATCCGCTCTTGCAACTATAATGCTACAGAATACACATCACAATCACTGGAAGTTAAAATTTACTTAATTACTGTAATTTTATAGAGTGCTAGGTAGGTAATGTAACGTAGACAAGGCAGGTAGGCATCACATTGCATTCTATCATTATAGAATGTCGGTCCGACTTATTTCACAAAAAAACAATCCTACATTGTAGTTTGGAGGGAACGATATACTAAATACCTCCTATGAGTTCATCTGCTACGGGGCGAGTAATTTTCATCAATAGTAATTACCCTTTGACTCACTTATGGTCGTGGTTAGAAGAGTATTATTAGTTAGCAGGTTTCACTTCCAAGCTTTGGCCTTCCTAGCTATAATATTAGATGAAGCTGACCTATGTTTTAGTCATACGGCTCTGTTCACATTTCCTGTAGCAAAAACAAAGATACGTTACTCTACCTTTGCTTAATGCAAACTCTTCAATTATTTCATACGGAACAACACGCTACCTTCCCTCCAACCACGCAATTCTTCCTCCAACCAAAATCCATTGGCTTATTGCCCTTTATTCAGTTTTCCCATCTCTTTAGTCTTTGCCTTATGATAAATTTGTTTTTATAGCACTGCATATTAGGGGAAGTCCTCATGAATTATGCTAGTGGGTTATTCGTCCATTTATGTACATAAACACAATCTTATTACTGTAATTGACAGAGAAGTAAATGCCTAATTGACTCAAATATGTAGTGAAACGTGCATAGTTTCAGTAATACAAAAACAGTATTTAAGTATCGGATTGTTGTTTTTACTCCGGATTTTGATTGCAGAGACGAAGCAGGAACCTATTATATATGTCCGTAATAGTTTAGCTACTATCTTAAAATTCCATAACGGTTGCGTGTTTGTGAATAGTAACGATGCACATGCAGCAGTGCACTTTGTGCAATTCATTTAAGAATGCAGATTAGTAAATAGTATAATGCAGTAAAAATGGGTTGCTCAAAGGGTGGAAGTAGAGTGCTTAGTTGTGTGTGATATAGTACAGTTATAGTAGAAAGAATGGAAAGAGTTTGTGAGTGAAATAAATAGACTCCAGATTGGATTTTGACGCTACACTGATTTGGGCAACTGGGCAATTTAGTTGGGAAGATGAATGAACTCGGTTTTCAACTCAAGTATACTGTAGTGGTAATAATGCATGCACTTGGGGATCAAACTGGAAAGATAGAATGAGAAAATATTGCAAGCAATCGAGGTGATTCCCAGTAGACTCCTCTCTATCTATGTGCAGCGTCTATATTCCAGTCACTTCCCTGCCTTACGTCTTTCATACTACGATCCAGTCAATCCACAAACAAGACCAAGAATATCAAGTATAGCCACTTCCTCAGTTTTCACAGACTAAAACGACTCCGTTTGGAGCTCCACAAAGAAATAACTTTTACTCCATATGCGCTGCGAAAAATCAATAGTACCATATTAACGTGGAAAAGAATGGAGAAATGGAGGAGGAAAATTACTTTAAGCATAATGTCACCAGGTAGGAAATAGCACCAATAAATATTACACTGCATAAATTATGATAATATCTAGCAATTAGGTAAGCTGATTATTCTTATCACTTGATAAACCAGTTTACAATCGGAAATTTAATAAACGTAACAAATGTGCATATAGATAGATATGACATAGTTCGTATAATTATGAATATTCCAGTTAATAGCTAATAATTCCACATATCCGTAGTATATTTTATAAAACGGTATGTCAAATGAGTGTAGATTGTATTCATTGCATGTTGAATAACATAATCTAAGAGAAACTTGGTTTATGCTGCCCCTCAATCTAAATTCATTTGAACACAACAGTTGCAGGAACACGGAGTATGTACATTGAAAGTGTAAGGAATATGTTGAACAAGACCCTACTTAAAATTCATGCTCATGGAAGAGTTGATAAAGTGATAAGGCTACAAGTGAGCTTCTGTCTTTGGCTACATAAACTCCTTGCTTGATTGTACTGAGTGCTCATGGACGTTTTTTCTCTCTCTCTCCTCCACCAACAACTTTGCATAACTTAACCTTATGCAGAGTTCATTTTTTTGATCATAAATGACTCATCATTCAAGTTTACAGATAAATTCTGACAAGATGCTTTTCTGCTGCATCACTTAACTCTGCGCAGACTGACATATGACAGCTAAATTTACAATTGCAGCTTACAAAGCAAAATTACGTTTTACATTGCAATTATAAACTTTCCCATTGCCAAAGTTGTAAAAAATAATTTTATGTTTTCAAAACATAATTGGCAGTAGAAATTATGACTTTTTAAAGATTGTTTAGTAGGAAGATAAAGATTTTGGTATTTTTATGACTGGATTGTGTGTATTTGGGAAGAGATTAGTATTTTGCCCTCGTTGCTCACTTTAATAGGGATTGAAGACATAAATATCCAAGTATATGGAGGTATAAGTGAAATGAAATCAAGTAGGGAGTTGCGGAAAGAAAAGCGAGGAAAATGGATCGGCTGCAGAGTCAAAGGTAGACGGAGACTAGCCCATAAAAATCTATCAAGTGGAGATTTAAAGCGCTATAAAAATCAGAGCGATACGAGGAAAATCGCTCCACACTTCGCATAAACCATCCAATATCTAACCTCACATCTAACACCTACACATTCATTTTATTTTGGCCACTTTTCACCACTTTTCTTCCACCGTCGATACCATAATCCACAAAGAAAGCAAAGCAACATGAACTAGTAAACCAAATAGTTAGCCTAGCTTAACAGCACAGAAGGAAGTTTATTTGCGGTTCTGCTTTAATAAATGGCTTGTAATAAGTATATATCTTAACTAGTACATACATCTTCGAATAAAGACCTTCCTCCTACATCTTCACCAATTCTCACATTGCACCCACCCAAAATCTTTATTGTTCCAAGTTCCCTTCATTGTTTATCCACCAAAGATAACAAGAAATATCGACTCGTAAATTCATTCAGTTAATTTCATCGGCTGTCTATTCCCTGTACATTGTATCTTATTGCTTTTTCGAAATTTATATTCATTACCTAAAATAGTACTCAATGAACGGTTTGGTCTGCGGATATTCGCATAAGCTTTCTTTATCGCTAAGTGAGAACACACAAAATCAAATCGTCTTTGGAGAGACTAAATATCTAATTAACACCTGTGAATCCGAGACACCTGAGAACAAAACATTCTTACAGATTAAACAAATTAATCTTATTCTTCTCCTGTCCATCTATGTCAGCCATTTGACCCCATCAAATCAACTTTCGACTGTCTAGGAAGCAACAAATAGAACAAAAACGTTCACTCACACCATCCTTTGGCTATAGACAGAGTTGAATGTGAATAGTTGTACAGATATAACGAAAATGTATCTAAACATATAATACTTACTAAAGAAATAGAAGATCACAAAATATCTAGACAGGCACCTATTTCAAATGCAAGTGTTTTTAAACCAGATAAACATATTAAAGAAAGACAAATTGTACATATGTGTACAGTAAAGATAAGAATGTTTATGTATTTAGGTAGTGTGGTTTGTATGTCCAGGTAGAAAGATACAAGACAAGGGCAAAAAACAAAGGAACATTTCATTTACCCGTTTTACTATTTCCAGTGAGCTACTTACTATTAGAGATAGTAAGAGTTTTGTCTGTTTAAAATGTATCAGAGGGTATGTTTGTGTGTATCATTAGGCTGAGGAGGGAGACGACTTAGTCAGCCGTTCTTTAAGTTTCCTCAGTTGTTTTCTATGATTAATGAAGATCTGTGCTCTAAAGGTGGCCCATCTTCCTAGCCTAGATTACGTGATCCTCATTTCTGACACTTGATGGATGGCCAATTGTCTATCGACCGAAAAATCATACTCATTCTCTGCACCAACTTGCCAGTGAAAAATGAGACATTATTTTCTTAAGTTTAAATTGTCATCTAAATGACAGAACGTCTATTTTGACTAAATATATCTTCAATATTATTGTCACTATATGTTTTGTGATCAGATATCTTGGTCATGTATATAGCACAATGACAATGGTATTTTGAAAATGGTATTAGATTAGAAAGTACATGAAGAATGATATATTTTCTCCTTAAATTGTCATCTAAATGAGAAAAGTCAGAACGCCTATTTTGACTAAACAGAGCTTTAATATTATTGGTATAACTATATTTTAATCAGGTGCCTTCCATTTTTTCATCATTCTTCTCAGTTGTATACTACAGTGGTATTTGAAAATAATATTGGAAAGTACGTACCAACTTTGTAAGCAAATAGAAAATATCACAATGACAATTTGGTTCCGTGGTTTGCAGTGCTTTCCTTCCTCTCGGGTGTGAAGCAGTTTCTCAGAGCAGACGTGTAAACTCGTGGAAAACTGAACCCTTCCAGACGAAAATCGTGTTTATGGAAAATGCGATTCTGTCGAAATTCCTCCGATCAGATCATATCAGTCGTGGTTGTGAGTTGTATTCGTGTGTTTTCTTAATTTTCTAATATATTTATCATTTCCTCTCTATATACAATGACTTGTTTATCTGTTTGACAAAGGAAACTATATTCTCAGTAGTGTTTCTGTTGTTTTGACTTGATTGACAATGACAACCTAGTTATAGTGAGTTGTAATTGGACTTTCACCTGGTCTGGTTTCTATTATTGTAAACGAAAATATTATATTTGTCTGGATGCTACAGTGTAATAATGGGGGTGTAATTGAATTAGACACAAAGCTGGATCTAATGATTTGAAATCGTGATCATGAAAAGACTAGACAGAAAACGATTGAGTTGTTTCAGCAATTAGGATATAGATTTGTAATTGGTATAGATGAAGGTAACTTATGATAGTAGGTGTATTTATGTGTTGGTATGTGTAGTGGTAGTTAGTATGTATCTGCTTGTTGTTGTTGAGATTAGGTAGTTTAGTGTAATTTATGGATAAACCCTGTTGTCAGAACATTTACTTTATTTTGAGTTATATCTATCTACTGTTTGTAGTTAACTCTAGACTACTTCTAGTTGTGTAATCTTATTTGTTTACTCTATGATTTGCAAAAATACACTTTACATAAATTTCAGTGGAATTCTTTCTTATATATTTAGCATAATTTATGGTGAATTGAAGTGTAGGGGCTAGTGTTACGTTTTAAAGCGTAGCAATATGAAATATCTGGTTGACAAACTCTAGAATGTTATTATGTTCAGAGAGGTAAATAATTATTAATCATCGGGTGAAAAGGAATTGTAATTTGAAGGCACAAGCACTCGAAGTTGTCCTCTGGGCAGCACTAAATCTACAAAGGGAACTTAGGGACAATGAAGACAGAAGGGGATTTTCACAAAATATCTCTGCAATCCAAATGTGATTGGAATTTCAACTCAGGCTGGAATCAGTTTATAAAATTATTCCTTAAATACGTAACTCACTGCCGATAAATTGTCACAGACTCATCATAGTCTCACGTTTTTTCGTCTTTTTGACTCGAATCCTCCGAATTATGAGAAACTTAACTGACCACTTATCCATAGTCCATCCAGAATCTCAATTTCATCTCAGATTAATCACACCATTGCCTCTCACTTGATTTCAAAGAGTAATTTTTCTGTTTCAAACCAGAAAGCGGACAACAAAGTGTGCGGGGACGTCGACGTGTCAGATGTCAAATACTTTTGGAATTTGCACATTTTTACAATGCTACAATTGTCATCTCAATGTAGTTATCATTGTTGTAATAGCAAGCGAAGAAAAGAAGAAAATTGCAGAATAGCCACAATGCTTCTCAGTCTAACAAAGATAAGTACGTGACAAGCAAGGGGAAAGATGATCCGTTTTTGCAATTTTCTCGGATTTTTTTGCAAATTTTCTTTGTGTGTTGTAACACTGTGCTCAGTTGTTCACAATTCAATGATTAGTGTGCGGAATGATTTTAAATGGCTTCTCAAGGAGATTAGTTCGCCATGTGTGTTGTGAGAGAGAGAAAGAGTTGACTATTGTCAGTCGAGGGCCACTGTGTGACACAAACTGGGGACCAACCCGGGTGAACTTTTCGTTAAATACTGAATTGAATTCTGAGAAGAGAGAAGCTCTAGGCCTGAGCCATTCAAGTCAGACTCAGTTCGGGCTGTGTGTAGCCAAAGCACTTTTCTGTGCTCAACTACTGTGTACTTTGTATGAAGATACGGTTGTTGGTTCGGTTGGGTTGGATTGGAAGTTCCTGTCTTGTTTCTCCTGTCGGCTCTATAAAGATATTATTTTCTATCCTCTCTCTCGCACTCACTCTGTCTCTCTCTCTCCATCCAGTAGTGTATTTCTGTGTTCAGTTAGTTAGTGCATCACTTTTATTAGAGTATAGTCACATCGAATATATTATAGGTATTCGCGTTCGTCATGTCCACAGTGAACAAAACCAAATAATATAGTAACAGTAACTAACCATTGTGTATGGTAAAATAAAGCCTTTGCTTATCGTAACAGAACTATCGTGTCGTATGGATGAATGGTTGTGCACGTTCACGTTGGGAAAAGAGGGAGGAGGAACTAACAGTCAAGTCAAGTCAGTCAGCTCAGACTCAAGACTCAAACTCACAGCTTATGTTTTGTTCACTCACTGAAGCCCAAGTGCTGCTGGATTGGATTGAATTGAGTTACTTCATGTAAAGGCCAAGTCAAACGAAACCATAACCCAACCATCATCATCCCTTCCCGTACTATTTACTTACACGCTTCTTCGTCTAATGTATTCTCACAGATCTGCTTTACATTTTACGAATGAGAAACAGACGTTCAGGATATTGACTACTTAGATTTCTAAGGCTTAGCTACCCATTAGTCTGTACCTTCCTGCCTCACTTCATCTCCTCGCCTTCGCTGTTATGTGACGTGATCTCTCCTCTGATGGGTTAACCAAAAGAACTGAGCAACTTATCCACGGAATTTATATACCAAAACTGCCATCTCAAGAAATTACTTTTCAAACATGCTCCCGATACACGACAGTCTTAAAAGAATCTCTTGTTTCAATTTTGCAGCCCACTCAAGATTACCGTGCGTGTGAGTAGTCTACGGTCTTCTGCACCAACATTCTTCCCTGCCACACTGTCTACCTATCTTCTTACAACTTCATTTTCAAATGCGATCCGATGTAAACTTCCAACACAACAGTTCAGCTTCGTCTGCTCTGTTCTGCTTGATCATGTCCACTTTTTCTCTACTCCACTGACTACAATTTCTATTCAAGTCTCATCTGCTCATGTTAACTTCAGCCCTGCCATATACAACCATTTCCCTACTCCAATCTCAAAAACTACACTATGCAATTCCACTACCGAGTAATACGTAACTTTCTGTATCCCAAGATAAGTTTCAGTTCAGCAGAACTTAACTAGTCTCCTTACTACTTCACTTCTAGGGAGTTGCGCGTAAAACTATTTTATCCATAGGTATTCATTTTTTTTAGTAAATATACATTTACCTACTTTGATGCTCATATAATGCCATTTTTAAATAATTCTGGGTTGACTCATTATTTCATTTACAATATTTAATGTAGGTAGGCTGTTAGCAAGGATAACCATTTGCCCATATGATATGCTGACTTAATATGAGCAAGGAGACGATGTACAAAGTCACGTGTACTGCACAGTGTATACACATCAACT
>JABASH010000025.1:0-86701 GCA_019776445.1 Tomocerus maximus
CTTACTATATACGTTTTTTCAATATTTACGTTATTTATATTGAATATTTTATTAAAATAATGCTCGCCGGAGGAGAGAGTCACACAAGCCATGCTTCCACAAGTGTTCCCGCGCGAGGAACGGGTACGATACATAATACATGTGCGCAAACGCTAATAATAATATTAATTCCAAAAGACAACAACAACAGCGATGACACCAGAGATGCCGGACACCGACGCGACTCCACCAAACTAAGCAGTATTTAATCAGTTGTCAGTTATAGAATTATTTCACAGTTCTAGCTTTATCTGGTGTCTGGACATCAGATACCACAAGACTGCAATACAATTTTATAAAATTTTGCAGCTGATCACCCAATTTCATTTTCCATTGTGGTTAATGCGTGCGTTTTATTTTTCGTCAAGTTTTGCAATTGCTAACATCTCGACTCGCGACCTCTGTACCGTAGTACCGTACCGACCTTATCATGTAAATAAATACCTATAAAAACAAGCATAAGCTATGCTTTATGCTCTCAATTTTTTAATTGGGAATATGATTGATAGATTATAATAATTGGACAATGGATGCAAATAATTGTTACAACCCCCTTCACCTGTCATTAACGTCCGGAAATGAAGAAAAAATGTGTCAAGTTTTTAGTTGCCGTCCTGTAAGTAGTAGAAATCCTTAGCTCATGATAATTTTCAATTTATTAATTTAATAGGAAAACTTTCATCATTTGCATGAAATACTTGTATATATTATTATATCTATATGACTGTTCGTTTTTCCCTTGACTTTGAATACATTTTTAGGCTTTTGAAACTATTTTGAAGTACCTATCGTTCAAGGACTGCAAGGAGTTGAGCCTGTGCTCAAAACTTCTGCATAATGTTGTCATACACTCGAGTGTATTTGCCAAGTCAGCTTGCATCGCCATTAGCAAAGAATCGTGGGACAATGGTGTGCTGTCAAAATCTACTTACAGCTGGGTAAATGCAAAAATTGAATTAAGCTGGCTGTGTCCGGAATCATTCTCTGCTTACCAAAATATTTTGAAGACTGTGACATGCTTGAAAGTGCAACTCACAGTTGACCCAGTAGAGAAAATGCTTGAAAAGAAATTGAATTTTCATCTCACAAGTATACTTAGAAGTGCTGTCGCTTTAAAATCCCTATGGCTTGATCCATCCATAATGCAATGGATATTGCATGACACTTTCTCCGATGTCAGAGTTCAAGACTGCCTTTTGAAATTGACAGAATTACATTTTGTGGTTGTACCTGGACAATGCAAAACGAACATGAAAGAGTTGCTCTGTATTGAAGATGAAGACAGCAGTGATGATGACGATGAAGGGTCATTTCCAAGGAATATATTTCAAATTTCTCTCATACCTATGTCACTACACACTTTTAGCTTCATGGCTCAAAATGATCCTTGCCAGAAAGATGTCAAGTTCAACACCTTTGTTCCGAATATCATGAAAAAGTCTGAAAGAACATTAGTTGACGTGACTATATCGTTGGACGAATGGACTATCAAAGCTATTGAAACTATTTTGTTTCCATCATTGAAAAGCTTAAATATCAAGGTAGCTAACTACGACTTTGGAGGGGGCAGCCAAGTTGGAATGATAATTCGAAATCAACCATTACTTAACAATCTTTTTATTAGCGCATACACTTTCTCCCCTAATCTCTTGGATAGTATCGCCGCAAGAAGTACAAAATTGAAAATACTGCATTTACAATCAAAAATCTGGTCTCCATGCATTTCTCGAAGAGACTGGAATTTTCTAAGCAGTCTAGATGCCCTAAAAGATTTTAAGTTATATGCTGCCAGATCCTTGAATATTACAGTGGTAACAATTTTGCAGCAGTTACCGAGTCAGCTAGAGAAGATTGAAATAAATGGAATTTATAAAGATTGTGAAGACGACGAAACTATTCCAATGATAGCTGAGCTGACTAAATTCCGTAATTTGATAGAACTGTCATTGCTGGAATGTGAAAATGCAATTAATGATGATATACTGGACCACATGTATTACCATATGAAGCAACTGACAGTTCTGGAATTCTCAGTGTGCTCAAATGTAACGGATAAAGGTCTCACTGGTGTCAGAGACGCTGTGTACATGGGAGTTTCTGTCCAAGATTTATTAGGTGAATAAATGTATCCTACATTATATCTTATAGTCCTATGTATAATGAATTATAGTTCTTCGATCTATAAGTCCTAACTCCAAGGACTTAAATACTATACTATTATGCTACCGTTTTTTGGAAATAATAAATATGAATGTAGACCTGAATTTCTTTAATTGAATGGTTAACTATCCTTTCTTTACTGTAGGGTTGAAAAAACTGAGTATGCGAGGATGTTGCCAACTTACTTCCCGGGCACTGCAGAAAATTCTTAAATTTGCTCATTTAAAAAGCTTAGATCTATCCGGAATAAATGTAAGGTTTTTTTTATTTTTATGTGTAATTTTACTATTGGATGGATATGAGGTGGTTTGTCAACGACCTAAAATATTTGAATCACTTAGTTGTCAAATTGCACTTAGAAATTGCTGAATTCAATAATCTAATTATCGCGCATATTATGTGTATTAATCTCACAGATCAGTGAGGAAGCAGCACTGGAAATTGTGTCGTCCAATCCGTGTTTGGAAACTTTCATCGCCACCTTTGAATATGATCAAAAAAGTGAAGATTTTCAAGTGGATCGAAATCCTTTTTTCAAATATTCTATTAAAGACAAAATTGCTGCTGCAAACCCCAGAACACAAACGGTTAAAATAGTTCCCTTTATGATAGACATGTACTGCGACGAAATATTATGATGACGTTTTCCATAGATTCAGAGATCTCACTAAATCCCCCTTTTTCTGGACGTTAACTTATAACGCATTTTATGACTTATGACGGGAGTTTGTTATCTTAAAAAATTAATTACTAATTATAGGCATAACTAGCTATTTTATTTTGTCAGGTGTTGCAAGATGCAAGTAGAGAAATTATAAGATAAATAAGGTTTACGTTGGAGATTTATTAGTCACGTTTGATGTAGTAGGAATTAGGATTGGTAATGTTATACCTTTGGGAATTAATATGCCAAAAATGTCAAAGATATTTCATTTTGCTAATTTTATAAGATTTGTATAATAATATTAATATGGTAGCAGTAGCAATATGTACTATAATATTATGAATTATGACTGCGTACTGTTTATTGTTAGTACTATAAACTTATAGTTCTAAATCACTAAACTTTTTTTCCTTTGTGCTTAGATAACCTAGTTTGTTTACCTTACCACATCAGTCGATTGCATTATTTATTACTGTTTTCATTGCCGATAGTAGTAGGTAGGTATTTACTTATCTATAATAGCATTACACTGAACCTAAATGAAGTTTTCACTAATTCAATTCCAATAAATGTAGTAATTATAATGTGAAGTGTGGTCGATAGAGAACATGTTAGCATTCAATTCTTTTTATTTTTAGTTAGTTAGATATATGTTACAGTTTAGTTACAGTTATCTTAAGCGTAAGTAGGAAATTAATGGAATTTTACATGACCGCTCGTTTGAATTTCCTATACTATCTGTCTCTCGATCCCGAGAAAATTTCTTTTCTAATCTGTAATCTAATGAATTGTTTTTAGAACCATATCGTAATATAATATAATCAACATGAAGCAAATTACTTAGTATTCACAGTTTATCATTTAATTTAATTCACGAATATTATAAACACGACGAACGTATATAAAAGCGTGTAATATAGTTGACTAAAATTATTAGCAGGTAGCTATTCACTTCTACTACTGTGTCATTTAATTTTTGTAGTACAAACAAACCCACTTTGATACGGTTTTCAATAAAGATTACGCACGTACGTTGAACAATTAGTAATAAACAGTGCTTTGCACAGAATCACACTGGTGTACGTAAACAACTGACTAACAAGTACATGTCAACAATAATAATAATATTCGAGATTCGAGTATACTGTTGGTTAATATACTTGCTTTAAGTAAAGCTGACCTTAAAGGGTACCTCAACCAGTTGAAGGGTATCGATAACTTAAACAACTCAAAGAAATACCCTTTTAAAGTTATCAATTAATACCCTTCATATGCAAACAAAGGAGCACACCTCAATCACTACAATACTATAAAACATGTCAGGAATGAAACATTTGTTAATAGCTTATTTGAATTTGACAACGGTCTCTGAATACTTCGATGGGCGTGGGCATATCTAATCGTTCGGGATCCCTTTTCGACCTTCACATTAACAATAATCAAAATAAATCATCCTGATCTGAGTAGTCCGAGTAATTGTTGTAAGGAAAAAACATATTATCTTCGTCATCAAAATCTGAATTCCATTCCCATCCAAAGGAACCGTCTTCAGAACTCTCAAATTCTTCATCTATGTCTTCTGCATCACTGTCTGAATCTTCATATGCCCAATCCTCATTCTGTAAAAGATTACATATTATTCATACTAATTTAAACTCCACAATAAAATAACTTTGTATTGAACTTAATTATTTACATAATAATGTGTCCTAATTCCTGAAAATTTCACTTATTACCAATACCAATACATATAATATTTTTATTGTACAAAGACATTAGCACTGAGTACATAAGCGTCTATCTTACAAATGGACATGTAAATGGATTTAAAAATCCAATTTGTATAAACTTGTATTTACAAAAGATGTGTTAGTAGTCAATTAACAATTACAACTCACCACATAAATTACTCTGGTAGTTCTAGGATTAGCAGCTTTTACATCTTCCGTAACTTCTTCTACAGCAAAATTTACGGTTAAGCTTTCTAAGCTTGGATTCTGTCTTGCTATTTGCACTAAGGAATCTTTGGGGATCTGCAAAACGTTATGTTAATTAATGTGAAAAGTTAGGACTTTTAATATAATTAAGACTAAGCAACTGAACCTAAAAAATTGTAAAAATCAATAAATCCACTACTAACCGGTTGTGGGCAAAGGGCTAAATCTAAACGAACTAGTTCCAAAAACTCTATTGAGCTTAATAAGCCTTCATGTGTGATTTCCCTGCATTCTCTCATAGTCAACTCCCGAAGACCTGTTAAACACCAATTTTTTGGATTAACTATATTTATATTTAGGATTTATATGATTACTTCAACAACGGATAACAACATATCTAATGTTTACTTATCACAGTTAAATAAAATTGCTGTTACGAATTTTCAAAATTACCTTTAAGAGATTTCAAAGTTATTCCAGTATCTTCGTCACCTCGTTTACCACAGATTCCAAAATCTGTTAATGCTCGACAATGAGAGAATTTGAAAATTTTGAGTTTTGTGATGTTCAAACATATGAATTGCATGACCTGATCATCTAGTGCATTTTCGCAACGCATAAGACTTATTTCTGTAAGGTTTGCAAATCTCGTGAGACAAGTAATGGTATTCAATGCCACATTTCCAGACCAGCCTGACTCCAGACCTCGAAGAGCAACTTTACTAACTTTGCCTGGCAGACTGCTCAAATATTCATAGCAAGTAGCTTGAGTTTCGTCTTCGCCCAAAAAGGATCTTGGTTGAAACATACGAAAATCCGTTAAATACTGCATGTTGCCTAAAAATCCCCAGTCTATAGATTCCGAAGAACCAGTAAAGCTGGATCCTTTCAAATGTAATCGCTTGAGTTTTGAGCTTCGAGATTGAATAGCTCTCAGAACAGACTTTGGAAATCCACTTTTGAACTGCACTTCTAAACTTTCTAGCAATGGCTGATTTAGAAGAAAGGCAATAACGTTAGTTTCATGCTGTCTATGTGCTGTAATATCTAATTTTTTCAGAGCAGGACAAACGATTTTTTGCAATTCAACCATACTCCAAATATGAAGTCGAAGGCACAATTCTGTCAAAGTAGCACAGCAGTTTTCGAGAATTTTCGGCGTAAAGGCATTATGTTCCTGAAATTAAAAAAACTTTTATATAGGAGCACAACGCACAACACGACATAAAAAATTGTTTCGATTTATCTAATGTAATTTACTAAGATTAATAATTGTTTTAAATACTACTACTACTACTAATTTAATGGATATTTTGAATAAAAATTAACTTTGTTTAGCCTTTATCCGTGAAAAATGAGTTATGAAGATAACTTAAATTACTTAAAATTACTGCACTGCACTGCAATGTTACAAATAATTTGTACTCACTTTTTGTCCACCATAATAAGAGTCAATTTTTCCAAACGTAAAACTTTTCAGTTTCATAGGAATGGCCGATAATTTTAAAATGTTTTGAGGAAATGGCCCTTTATGTCCGTCGACACCGCCGATGTGTCTAGTTGTGTCCCTTCTTCCAGTAGTGATCCTCAATTCTTCTAGATTACTTAAATTGGCTTGCACGACAGGGTCAGAAAATACTTCTAACTTTTTCTCCAGTATGGTACAATCCAACCACAGAGACTTTAATTTTGGAGCATTTGATAATATTTCACATAGAAAATTGTTCATTTCCTTTTCTTGAACACCATACGCTTCATATAATTCCAACGCTTCCACGTGCTGCATAATTCTTTTAATTGATGGTAAAGATTTCGGGGGAAGCGTACTTAATTCAATATCAGCGCACTTCCACTTGAACTTTGTCTTCGTTGTTATTCTCTTTTTGTACGTCTCTCTGCAAATAAGAAGCTTCATGTTGTCAGAAAATTTTCGAAAACCTCGAACTTTACAAAGCAGCAGATGACAAGTTTGGCTGGCTTTCTTCATGTCGGTTGGATTCAAGAAGCTGGCAATGTTGTCCCAAATCTAATAAAAACACATCAAAATATCACTTGTGATTTGAATTTTACACATCCAGACTCCAGACTTAATCATGGACAATTTATATTTATGTCAATATAAATATTACCAGGTCATTGGTAAACACTTTATTCAGCAAAAAAGTATGTTTTTCGATTTCGGAGGGGTCCATTTGAACTTGATCAGAGGCAATGTCCATTTCCATTAGAGTAGGTATGGCTGCCTTAGTTGCTTCTTCCTTTGGTTTAGGCACAGGTCTTCTCTGCATCAAAATGAAATTATGAAATATTAAATGTCAGCTCTTGATTTGTATTATCTATCCAGTAAGTATCCCCTATAAGTGAAAAGTGATAGGCATAAAAATATTTCCAATAGTAAAGTAAGACAACTAACCCGGTTGTTCCGTCTAGCTAACATTATGTGGCTTTCGCAAAACGAGCCAAGTCAGCAAATTACCGCTGATAATTATCAACTGATAATTTGTCAACCAACACTGAAATTTCAATTTGATTCATCTGCAAAGGAAACAGAAGCAATTAGTTAGTAGATTCGATACAAACTAAATTCTAGCATATAACAGATTTACTTACGACTGTTTCGCTCATTTTTACGACAATAAGGAAAGGAATGAATAAGAAAGAATTGTTATTATTTGAGGACTACTGAGAAATAAAAGAATTGTCTTTGTGACAATTTGACAATTGATGTCAGGTGTCAAATCAACCAATGGCAGTCAGTAAACGTTAAATTTAAGTTGTAAGTGTATTACAGAAACGAAACAGATTTTACTTGACCTGATAGTTAATAGCTTGAGATGATCCATGCGATCAACACAGACGATAATCAATCAAAATGAAACTAATTCAAAATTCACAACACAAATTAACTTTGAGCCGAGCCGACGATGAGCAGTTAAATAGGCGAATTCAGTTTCAGTTGTCTTGTCTCGTCTTCTTTTAGGGTTAAGTTTTCTTGTATGTAAAAGTGAAGCACAACATAAACTTGTGCATTGTGCAATAATAAATATAGGAATTCAATTATATCTCTACTTTTGCCTGCTTCTTGAGGGCTTTGCTTGTACAGTTAACTTTTGAATTTTGGAGCTACATATTGCCATAAAGTCACATATCAAAAGGTGCGAGAATATAAACGTGCTTATAAGAACACATAAATATTTATACTCTATTAAAGTTTCGGAGAGGGGACTTCTGCCGATTTCTGCCACTGCCGGAAAACGGGAAGTCGTCTGGAGGGGGAAACAGTCTGAGGACTGGAGAAAGAAGCTTCAGTCAGATTAGAGTATGACTTTTTATTATTAGTAAAAAATATTTAGAGAATTAGGACTATATTTTGTCGGCTTTTCATTGATTTGTGTATCTTTTAGCTCAGGAAAATTTTATAATTTATTTTCTTCCACTGGCTACTCAAGATTTGACATTAGTTGTTATTGTTAGTAAAAATGAACAACCTTAGCAAATATGCATTTATATGTATCTACTTGTTCCCTAAAAACATATATGAACCTTTTGTGTATTTTTGGTTTTAAATAACTGACAGTTTCGATTCTTAAACAGGTGTCAAACGGTGAACGGACCACAACTGAACGGAAATGGGGAAAGCTAATAAGGTTGTAGTATGTGGCATGAAGGGAATCGGAAAAACAACTATGTTGGAACAACTTATCTACGAAAATTTTGAAAAGCAGGTTTGTGGCCAGGAAAAATCCAGATATTTTTAAATCTACCTTTTCAAATTTTGATTCTCAGCTTTCACTTAGTGTTAAATAATATTGATGAAACTTCCCTCAGTAATGTAGCTCTTTGAACGGTCTTATGAATTGAGTATGTCACTTGGCTGTGCTACTTCCAATTCTTCAGATAACGCTGTCCTACAGATACAGCTATTAGTTGGATTATTAGATAGGACGTATTTTTTTTAATACGTCCTATCTTAGTTGTCCTACACCCACCCTGTATGATTTTTACTTTTCACCATGTTAAAGTTTTATATCGAGTTTTGGGCTTCAAATAAAAAATATCTACTAAAAAACTACACACACATATAACTACAAGGCATGCTGCATAATGTATCCTTTATAGCCCTTTTCCCTCAAATTCGTAGCGACACTGTTCTCTACTATACTGGTTCGACTGGTTCTATCCAGTCTCTCGGTACAACAATCAGGTAATCAGGTCAGAGAATGCCCGTCTCGTCCCATTTTGGGATATCTTTTTTATTTTTTTAACCCATGGACCATAGGCTGTTTGCCCATACCAAAATAGGATTATGGTTAAAGGTGGCAGTATAGAGGTGAAAGTCAGAGGTGAAAGTTACGTTTACAATTAATATATTATAATATGTATCTGGGGAAAAGCAACTTTCTCTTTAAGATATATACTACAACCGAAGGGTGACTGAATAAGTACGTCATACATGGTTATGTCATACTAAGTACCAACTAAAATAATGGTAATGGTTGCTATAAATGAAACGAGAAAGAATGATTATAGTTCTTTGATTCTTAATACATTTAACTGAGCTTAAAATGAAGATTTTTGCTTGATAATAATAATAATTGAGCTTTAGAACAGAAAATAAAATGTTTAAAGACGACTATCCCATTTAATGGAATCCAAAAAATGTTTAATTAGTGCATATTAAATGTCTTATATGTAAGCGTTGGTTCTTTAATTTCTTCTTTCTCTGTAAAGGATATACATCCAACAATAGAAGATATTTACGTGGCCTCGGTGGATACTGATAGAGGCACAAAAGAAACATTAAGATTTTATGACATGGAAGGATTTGGGGCCTCGGATAACAATGAAATTTATCTTCCCAAACAGTATCACTCAATCGCTGATGCATTCGTTTTGGTCTATGCTGTTGACAGTAGACAATCTTTCGACATTGTGGATACACTAAAAAGGGATATCGATAAGAATAAGGAAAAACGAGAGGTATGAATTTTCCAAAAGATTATCATTATGAATGTACTCTCGGTTTATCGGTGTCAGCAACGATAACGAAAATGTAATGTCAGATGTATAAAGAGTTTTTTCTTACGCGGGTTGCGGGGTCAAATCAAAACATTCGTAAAAGTCTAAAGTTTAAATATTTTACGAAGATTGCTGGTGCTTATTGAAAGTTTTGTAATCAGTCTATTTATGCTTGCTTCTATTTGAATGAAATCATTGATATGGCCAATAGTTAACGGAACAAAAGTTTCCAGAACTATATAGTTCATGATCCATGGCCTCAGACAGTGCTTATCTATCTCGATATTTCTCTTGTAGTTGTGTTTAAAAATTCGAATATGTAAGTATGAGTGTCTGACTGTTATTTTGTGCTTTTTTGTTCCAGATTCTGATTGTTATGATTGGCATGTCCTGCAAAAACGATAAAAAACGACAAGTTGACCCTTCTTTTGCTGTCAGTTGGGCCACAAGAGAAAAGATTAGACATTTTGATGTTGCAATACCAGACAGAAAGAGTTTATTGCCTCCTTTTACATATTTAGCATCAAAACTCAACCCACCACCAACGAAAACGGGCTTTGCCCCGCTAGGAATCTCACGAAAAACCAAAGAGTAAAACTATTCCAAGATAAAAAGTTAACTTGCACGTATACCACACTGTCTTCATAAAAGACAATAACTTCTCAAAGATTTTGTATTTTACCAATTTATCAGTATTTTGACATTCTCCTACCAAACAACCAATTTAATTTTAGAATACCAATTGGTGTGTATAGACTTTTATACATTTTTGGGAGAACCATGGTGTGCGGCTAACTTTTACTGGAATACTTACAATTACAATCATGAGTACCTTCATTTTATTACCTACTATAGAAGACAATTTAAAAGTTAAATAGTAAAGTTTTACAGATGTAATTTTGTTTTAAATTTATAAGGAAATACATATTGCTCCTTTTACTGATTTTTTTGTTCATTCCGAGTCATTTGTTTCATGAGATTTTCATCCGTTCACTTTCAATAATCTATTCCCGCACCGTTATCATTTTTGATCCGACTGCTCGTCGAAGTTGTCGGGAGTTGAAAACAGCCACAAGACGAGCATCGCCTGGTTTTCGTGGAATAACACTCTCGTTGATGTTCAACATTTCTCCAGGTTTCAAATCCCTAGTTAATGGATAACAAAATGTAAGAATGGAAATGTTCTTTCTTTTTACTTGTACGTTCTTAATTTTATTGTTGTGGTTAACTTATAATGCATTAGAATATGATAGAATAGATTTATAATATGAAATCCATATGGAAATGAAGTGATATAATGTCAAAAATACCTTAGACGCCTGAAGACAGGTTTGGTTAATCCAACGGCTTCATAGAAAATGTAGCAGTCAGTCAGTGTGACACTGAGAGGATTAACCATGGAGAAGCTTACTTGGAAATCTGTATCCAATTGAGCAACAGAGCGAGTCTGGAGAATAACATTTTTACATCCAGTTATTACTCTTAGTCAACGATAGATTAGGATTGTAAATTCTAGATTCAGTCATTTGCTCACTTGAATATTAATTTTTGGCTTTGCAAAAGTTACATCCTCATCTCCAGCCCAGAACTGATTCGTCTCTTTGACAAAGACACAAGCGAAAAAGCGAATCAAGTAGTCTTCATCAAGACGGTCTTGGTAATCCTGTGGGCTCAACTCTAAACTCAAAGCTTCTCCTAAAAGATAGAAATTAGAATTAGTTACACAATTACAAAATGATCTGTCTCACTTTGTAAAGAAAATTACGATATGCATCATTTACTTTGATTGGGCTGCAAATTAATCTGTCGGCGGAAGTATTTCATTTTTCTGCCCACAACACCACGGTAGAGTGGTCTGGCAAAGAAACTGATCACTAAAGAACGGTTCTCATTAGAAAGATTTTGCAACATCAACGAGACCTAGTAGTAATGACACAGTTATTAATATTGTATTATTGTTAGAAAACAAAATCCATTTTCTACAGTTTCATACTTGAAGATTTTGTCCAAATGTGGCAGTGTTGGCATTCCAATCAACAACTAAATCTTCTTTTCCATATCTTGTTCCCAGAAGGGAGTCTTTGGTCCGAAGAGAAATGGATCCTCTGCGAGGCAAAGTTCCTCGCATCGAATTCATGACTACTAACTTATCGTCGTCACTTCCTATACATGTTCAGATAATGCATTTAAAAATATATTTGAAATTGATCATATTATACATGGTATACTAAGCCAAGTATAAGCCAAATTCAGGAATAAACGCAAACCATCTTTTTTCTTGTACAAGTGTGTAATATCTTCAAAGTCATCATCATCCTCGTCGCGATCACATCTTTTCGTGACAACCAGTCTTCCAATGCTATTAGAAGTTAAATAAAAAGAGATATAAGGGAGATGCGTATTACTGGCTGGCTACTGACTTGATTAGTACACATTTTATGTTTCAAAGAGTGTTTGCAAAATTGCATTTGGGTTGGAAGACAAAAACATCAATAAATCAAAAATGCTCACTTGTCTGAAACAATTTTCTCGGGGTATGTGTTCGTGTAGAAGTGTCTAAATTGCGAATTGAGCAGGGAGTAGAAGTAGAAAATATCGAAATTCAGTCCCACTTCACCTCGACGAACGGCCTCAGCAGAAGCAGGACCATAACCTGAAAAATGTAGACAATTTTCTTAAGACGTGACTTGGGTTAATATTTAATATACACTCTTGACTTCCTATATAATTTATTATTCCGGACTACTCCAGCGTCACTAAATAGGTACTTCATGATGAAACTCTCGAAGAAACTCTCAGGGGTGTAACTTTGAACTTGAGATTGAGACTAGAGAGATTCACTATAGATATAAATAATAATCTACTATAATACAAGACAGCACATCTAGTCTTAAGAATTCTGCAGCATTGCGAACGTTTTCTTTTATAATTTGTGTTTTATACTTAATTTGAGGTCAGCAGCTCAGGTCCCCCTTTTGCCCTTGTGTTTCAAGATTTTTCTCAAGATAAATTCATATTTAATTATACGATCGAAACACCAATTCAAATTCAAGTGAATAGAAAATTATAATTCTGCAAAGAATCCCACTTTATCACTTCGTATCCTATTACACTTCTGGGAAATTGCATTGTGATTTAAAGCTGACTAGAGATATAAATGTCCAAATCTAATCTGACTGACTGCCAGCAGTTTTCTAGTCTATCAAGAAAGTCTGTTCCATCCTGTCCCAGCTTGTGCCCATTTACAAAATAGCCTATTCTGCAGAGTTAAGTCGAATAAAAGTAGAAAGTAACATAAAACAAAACTATATACATCGTAATGATAAAAAGTGTACCTTGAGTATTCGGATCAACAGCTTGCCAACCAATGTATGAACCAGGGGCAATCAAATCGTCTCTACGGATCCAAACGTCGTTGAAACAGTGATAAGCTTCATACAGGTCGCTTTCTCTCTCGTTTTCTTCACTCCAGTACAGATCCACATTCAGAGTATTCTGCAGATTGTACAAATTAATTACCGTTTTTGCCACACTTTTGCAAAACATATTTGTAATAAAGGTTAAAATTGACTAACCTTCTCCAGAGGAGCCCTGTAGGAAGTAACAGAACGACAAGGAATGCCCAGAGTACGGCAAACTGTATTCACATAAAAATAAAACACTCTCAGCTCCGTCGTAAATGTCGAAAATTATCTACCCAATCTATTACTAAAAGGTAACTTCTTCCATAACAGAAGTACTAATACGTAGCCACAAATATAAGGTCATATTAGGGAAGCAGATTTATTATTGATCAAATATAAGAGTAATTGGACAATCGGGGAAAGTTTTCTCCTTTGGAAACTGCCCATGCTTTCTCAGGTTGGTTTCAAAGATTTATAGAGAGTAATTTTATGAGTATTGCTTCCTTTGAGAATTATGTATAAGTTTCACTGTAGTATAGAGTATAGCCTAATTGCCTGTAATAAAATTTTGTAATTGCTGACAGATATCTTAGGAGTTAGGAGCAAAATGCATCATGTTGGAAAAGTAGCAAACCGCAGGTGAAAGTAGAAAGAAAGTTCAGTACCAAATCAACTTTCATATGGATGGTTTAAGTACTTTCTGTTAAATTGCAAAAGTGTAGATAGTTTTCCAGTGAATTAACTTACGAGAAACGTAAACTGCTGATGCCAAGAAAGTTTGATCAGTTTCCACGGGTCGAAATTGCTGCTCAAGTAATTTTTCGAACACAGAGTTGGTTCCAGTGAAGCAATAGGTTGAAAAATCATCTTCACGGCAATCAGACTCTTTGAAGATACCAAATTTGGAGAAAATCTACAAAAAAGACAAAATTACAACTTCGATATTTTGTCATTTGAATTTTTTCATAATTTAAATAGTTTAAATTACCAACGAAGCCAAAGCTCGGGAAACGTGAACAGGATTTCCTCGTTGTCCATAGTCTATGATGTTGCGATTTCCTTCGGTAAATCTATCCAAAAAGAGACATGCCATGGGAAGAATGAAGTCGTTGAACTGACCATAAATCCATTTGTAAGATTTCTGGTTCTTGTAAGTTCCTCGGTAGACTCGTCCGGATTCACAAAGGACGTACTCACGGCGGAATTGCTCATTATCAAGATAAACAGGATCCTCTGTACAAGGAGTTCATAATATTATTATCACAATCAAATATTTCAGTCTACAAATCAAAATTTTGGTATTTCTTGTTCCTCACCGGAACAATAAGGATTGAAGAGCACATAAATATCTTCTTTGCACCTGTACACCTCGCTGTTGTGATGAATCTCGCAGGACCAAACTCCAACGGGAGCATTAGCAGGGATATTAACCTTTAATGAGAAATAGTTATTTTAGAAAGACAATAAAATGAGAAAACAGCTACTTGATGCAAGATATTTAATTAAGGACGAACCTGAAGTGTGAGAGTATTTCCTTCTGTGTTGTGAATTCTGATACCCCATTCCAAATCTCTCTGAACAAATTCTCTCTCCGAGCCAGTGACAGTAAGAGCGGCTCTCGTGCCTTTTCCCACGCTTGGTTGACTGCCTATATTTTCCCAGAAATCGATAAAAGGCGATTACATTTTAGATAGGAAACTTTTTTTAAAGTACGTAGGGTAGATTAGAGTTTTCATTATGTTTAATGTAGCTGAAAATTCCGAAGATTTAGTATAAAACTTGCCAAAGTTGAAGTAAACGAAAATCGGATAACGGTTCAAATCATATGAACGAGTCGACATTCGTAGCGCAAAGAAGAAATTTTGGCCACGACGGTACACAGGGTACGATCTTCGGTGATTGTAAACGATATCGTAACGGTCAGTTCGGTGTTCACTGCCAGTTTTATATAAAATTCATTCAAAACAAGATTTAAGCAAATAAAATGATTTAAATAGGAATTCAGCCAAGACTCATTTTTCTTTTTCTACATCTAGTCTTTAAATTTGCATTACACTTCAATTTAGAATTACTTTAACTTACCGAGCATTATCCCTGGAAAACCATTCAATTTGATCAACGGGTCCTTCTTGAATATTGGAAGTGGAGGTTGTTGTAGAAGACGGTTGCAATTGGTTCAATTGAGTGAAGCTTCCAGTTCGTGGTCCCATAGACAAAGAACCGGAGCGTCTCCTGCTTTCAGGGTGATAAATATTTTTCAGCTCATCGTACTTCATCTTGCGATAGTCATCGACAATCCTGGAGATTCTCTCCACGATGTAATTGGAATAGTAAGTTCCGTCTTGATCTTGGGAGTTTGGAGCAGCCGGACGCTTCCTGGAGTCGTACACCTTTAATTTCTGGAACTCCATATCCATTTGATTCACTCTCTTGGGTGGAGCCGTGTCCTGGAATTCAACAAAACGAGTGTTGTCCCTTTCCGTGATAGTACGATCGATGACGGTCCCACCAGTTATTATGGCACTTGGAGGGGCAATTGTTACGGCTGTTGAGAAAGATCCTCTTCGCTCCGAAAACGACCCCCGTCGATCCGAAAAGGATCCTTTAAGTTTACATTTCAATGCATTTTATAGACTATTTATATATTCAAATATATATATTATATAATACTTCTAATAAGATGGTAATTTTATTTATTTTTAACATTATTTAAAAAAAATTTCGAGAAAACTTTGAAAACACTAACGATATAATAAGATAAAATTTTAATATCAATATGTCATATTATATAGCTTTAATTTTCAAATCTATGCTTGGATATCACAAGTTGTAACTTTAGTGTAGTAAAATTTCTCAGAGGTGATTATAAATATCCGGAGGTTCTAGGCAAACAAGTCTCAAAGAGATTTATTTTACTTAAGCTCATAAACCGAATTGTTAAGATTGCTGAGATTACCTCTCCGTTCCGGCAGAATTTCCGTTTCTCGTCGTGCATTTGGGTAAACCAAACCGCTGTAGGATGGGACCGACATTTTCTACTGGTAATACGGAAAGTATCAAATAATGTTATGTTTCCTCAGAAGGCTTTTATTTCGGTGGATATACTTATTTTATTGGCAGTGGGATTTGTAATTTCAGTTAAAGTTTGAACAAAAACTAGATAATATTCAGAGAACACAAAACTGAGAGCGATCACCAAAGTGAACTGGAAGATAATTGCGAAAGTCATTTGTATTTATAACAGAATCCACCTTTAAGAACGTTTAGTTCCTTGGACTGTTGAGTGACAGCCGACAGCACTGTTCTACTTGGATTAATAGATATAAAAGAGTGTCCATCATCGGGAGAAATGAGAAACCCATGTTTGTTTGATGTGAATGAATTGAATCTTTCTTGCTGTCATATTTTACATGTCTTTCAGGATATTTTTGCTTTATTTTGCAAGGTTGAGTTACAGAAGGTTGGAATTCTCGGCTGAACAAGATCTGGTACATTATGTACCTTGATCTGCTGGAGTATTTAGTTCATTTCGCTCTAATATATCACATATGCGTGCCATTATACATCTTATAGCAATATTCCAACAAATGCTCATGCACTAATATTTGTTGTAAATCTGTATTGCTTTAGTTCATAAATTACATCTTTGTGGTACTATATGCATCAGTAAAATAATACGTTAATAAGACAGGTGAAATGGAAGTCACAGATGAAATGTGTTCATCTCGGGGCTACTCCTGATTCTGATTTTAATAGCAGACTACTATAGCTATAGCACAATGCGTGAAAATAAATTGCAAGTTTGCGAACACATTTTGTAGAGCTGACAGTATATTATACTGATAGATAGAATACGGAAATACTATATGATATATCGTTATGAAGTTAGCAGACGGGAGCAGACAAGACGTTTGGAAATGGAATCTCATGTGAATAATCTGATACGGAATGAATTGTTCCACTGGGATGCTGAAAGACAAAAGTCGAATGAGTGATGATGACATTTGTAATGGCAAGTGTACGATTACAGCATATCAAGTAAAATAAAATGTCAAATGATAACAGAGCACCTCTCTGTACGTTGTGCAAAATTCTTTATTTTCGGTAGGTTTCTGTCATTCGTTTACATATAATGACATTATGTAAGTGTATAGTTCATGGTATTTAGTAGACATTTTCCTTTTATTGAAATAAATATGTAAGTATAACGATGTGGCTACTCACTAAACGTAATTTTAATCAGAACCCATAAACTCAGATATACATAGATAAAAATTAATACAGAATGAATAGTATCGGTCAAAAATCAAATAATATTGACACTTCTTTCGACAACATAAGAGCATTGAACGATCATTTATGAATAATTAGATTTGCATCGTTACGTCTCATAAAGTACAAAGTTATCTGCAAAGCAAAGGATTTCCATGCTTGTTACATTACTTAAATAATTAATTTATATACTAATTATATTATACAAAAGAGAGAAATCATCACTGACATTACACGGGGCATCCTTCCTTTGATAACACAGATTTATATGACAATTTCTATTACTCCGATAGAACTTTGAATAGCTTTAATTGACATAATGTACACGATAGCTTTATGATCTACAATAAAATACTTCCTAATTCAATGGCCCTAGCTGGACATAATGATTTACACATTTGCATGGTTATAAATTGTCATGAGTTCATACAGAACATAAAACACTTGCATTCAACTCTTTTGTAGCGTTTAGGATTTTTCTACGCACTAAGTTATAAATTATTATAAGTACAAAACCACACTCGTCAATTTTTACAGCAATCAAGTAGAATTACTTCTGACTGTGAGTCTCTCGCATGTCTCACACTGTATTAATGGAAAAAATGGAATGTATCTTATGCAAATGTAACTTTATTAAATGGAGATCATTGCTCAGAGCGAACAAACTGAATAATAAATAAATGATAAAGCCCCAACGTGGGTTTTCTTTCCCTAATATTCAATGAATATTCCTCGTGGACATTAGCATAAAAATCTAGATCTAAGAACACAGACGAGAGGAAACCTGGTTAAATTCCCTGATTAAAGAAGCAATAAAAGGTTAGTTAGGAGTTATATTGGATTCTGGATAGAACAACGTTTAGTGCTTGTTACATTATTGTAACATTATTATACCGTTTTCGTCGGTAGTAAATAGGTTTACATGCAAATATAATTTATTTTGAGACTCTTATTACCAGTAATCTTTAGACAAAAATGCGTAATAAGATCTATATGAAAGAAAAACTAATTTTAGCCATTATTATCGATTAGATTTACAAATAACACTTTAAGGCATACTAGGTTATATTATATATTATAGTAGTATTACTTGTATCAACTACTTAGTAATACCTTTGCTAAATCCTATTATGGTACCTACGACTTCAACTGTCACCATACTGACCTAACTAACTGGAAGTATTACAGTCAAGGGATACACGTCATCCGACAGCGGAAGACCTACCGTTCAAACTTGCATTAATAGAGAAGTTTAGTCAATATGACTTGACATTAAGTGGTTTAGAAAAATCCCTGAAAATAAAAGGTTAAAAAATATGCATCGCATAGGCTTAAAAACCCCGGACTTCACTAAAACCTATCTCTGTGACCGGAATGGAAGTAGCAGAGTCAAGACTGTGGAAAATCCCATCTTAACAAACAATATGAAAAAAGATAAGTGGGTAAGAAAAACTATCGAAAATAAAATTGACAAGTGACAATTTTTGCAAAATTCTGACCCAATTTCTGGATATTTTCAGTCACAATTTTTGTTTTTAAACGAGTTTTTCAACAATTTTCATTAAAATCAGAAGTGACCAGTTTTCCAACTTCTTTCGAATGGTGTGACATGGCTGTGATACTTCTGGTATGTGATATCAGTAGTCGTATGATGACAGTTGAAGTTATCCTGTACTATTTTAATTAAATGATTGCACTCTTAAGGTTTCAATTTCAAGGTATCATTCGGTCTTTCTACAATTCATAAAATTCTGCATAACAATATACTTTCAGCTATTCGGCTGCAGCTTCAAAGATATTTTGGGATGTGTGTACCAATGTATAAAGGAAATAGTTTATTATTTTATTGTTAACAATATTCTCATTCATGCACAACATTTATTATTTTTGCACTAAAAAGCAATTTCGTGTTTAATAGGATTGTACATTGTATACTTTAATACACTACTTAATTTAATAGCTAGCTAAAGAAGTACATTTGTCGCAACTACTAAATGTTTCTTAGAAAGTATCTTCAACCTTTACAATTGCACCAAGGAAGGGGACGGAAAAGTTAAAATGCCTCTACGATAGAAGTAATAGAATCAGGCAACTATTATATCCAGGTACACACATCTTAAAAATCATAAGGAATAAGTTACTAACTATGATTAGATGGATTTTACGCAAAGCTATATACGAGTGTACTATCTTAACCATTAACTGTAAGTTGTACCTGCATCATGATAAAATGTAAGTTTCGTATGTAAATAAGGACATTATATATTTTAATAAAGCAAGACGAACTGAAATGTTCAACAGTCCATTTTAAAACTTTGATATAGTTTTATCAACACCTCATACATCTGTATTATGTATGAGATGGGAATTAAAAGTAATTAAAAATGTGACGAGTCTCTCCATTACACACTGACCATGCGACTGAACTAATAATCTAATACAAACACAACCAAAGTGATTGAAAGTGATACTGTAGAAATGATTTGAGAACCGAAATACCATCTAAAATGTTAACGATAATAAGTATTTGAACAATTGGCTTTCGGTTTTTGGTATGGTTTGAGTTGGTTCGATATTAGAGACTTTCCTGTCTCTATTTAAACTTGAAATGAGATTTTTTACATTATAGTAATCTGTAACAAGATGTTATTGTATATTTTTGTCGCGATTCTTTCCTACCGATCTTTCAACTGATGATCTAAACTTATAGAGAGGTATAGTAAATGTAGGTATAGTTGCTTGCTATAAGTGTAAATTCTTGAGATTGTTTATTTCAGTAAACCCAAGAGACTGGAACCCACTGGTGGTCCGTGCTCAAAGAATCCAAAGCTTGGGCTACTTTTCTGAACGTTGTATCAAAATCCTCATTCACCACAGTCGAATCGAAGTACGGAGTGTACATTCGTTGGAGTCTTTGGCTTTCTTCTACAGTATGTCTAACCCCGTCCTCCTAAAAGTATGCGGCAGAAGGGAAAAAATAAAACATATCAATAAAAAATTTGTATTTAAAAACTCTTGAGGCAAAGGCAAGAGCTTTATTTGCTATGAAAATATATACTTAAGGGCTCAATATTATATCTGGATTGTGTTAGGTAGTGTTGAAAAGAAAAGGAAACAACCTCGTAGAGCGAAGCAATTGATTCCAGGGTTCTCGCCCGTCTGGAACTGTAGCGTATCGAACTCATCCTGTCAAACTGAATAAAAAATAGCATCAATAAATCTTGCTGGCATAAAATCCCTTCATGCTCTGAATCTAAACGGTCACACTCGCAACCGAATAAGATAGGGATTACTGCAAGGTACGACTGTGAATGACTGACTGACTGACGATGGGTTAAATTTAGTTGACGCGTCCTAGTCGTAATGCGAAACAAACTCGTCAGATCAGATCAGACCACATCGCCCTCAGCATCCATTCAACAAAGCAACAACAAGAAGTAAGAACTCCTCTCGACTTACTTCCAGCGTTCTTGACGAATAGCCATGTTGACGAGCAAATTCATCTTGCTGTTGAATTCGATCCGCGCCCGGAGCTGAGAGGAACACTACGTACGGCATGAATTCTGAAGAGCTATGCAAAATCTTCAGCACTGTTGGATTACAGTCGATAATGCACATCTTTCCTTGTCTGTGGGAAACATAAATCATCAAATATGATCTGCAAGTCAGCTTAGAATAGATTTACGGATTTACAAAGCGCACCAAACAAAGTTTAACAGAAGCCACCGAAATAAATGGTAGAATTTACATGATCTATCTGTACCTAAAACACCAGTAATGGGGAAATAGTATTAAAAAGTAGAAAGTTTTTAAAATTGATTGTTTAAACTGTTAAAATATTTACCTAATAACATCCCGAATAGAATCGAAGGTAGTTCCATAATACATTCCATCTCTCTCTCCAAACTCTAGAAACCTGTTGCTACGAATCCCTTCCTCGAATTCTTCTTTAGAAACGAAAACGTAGGTGTTCATCTGTTCTTCCCCTTCACGCGGTGGTCTGGATGTCACTTGGGAAAAAGAGAGAATTAACAGTTAGAATTACACACTTGAATCCCCAAAGTGCAAAATAAACAAAATGAAACGAGCAGTCTCTCGGGAGAACACTTTCTTTCAGTGAGCAATGTGAAATGTCTATATGGTGAGACTATAAAATCTAGCAAAGCATATCTTTATGGTTTAATCATGTAGGTGGGTGGTTCGTGAGTGAGTAGTGAGTGCTGAAAAGAATGTAAACTGCCGTCTTTTCCTGCAAACAAAAGTGGAGGATGCAATTGCAGAAACGAGTTAACTTTAAAGTTTAACTTACTGGGCACGACGGTTCCAAATCTATTGGGATCTGAATTGAGCAAACGGTTTTTCAACGTTCTCTTCCCCACACCACTAGTTCCAACTAGGACCAGAGTTTTCCTTCGAAAAGGCGGCATTCTTGTGACTTCTTCGTATAATGTAAGCTCTGCTCGATCAAACTCCGAGTTCTGCTTGGCTGTGTAGACACATCGCTTCTTTTTACGAGCAATTCTCGTACCACAAATGCCTACAAACAGAAAACGAAACATTCGTTAAACCATTAGTCTTTCACATCCAGTCGACAGACTTTGTGACATTCTAATAACACAACCTCCTTCTCCCCAACTTTCTTTCCACTGGAAAGTCACTAGAAAACTTTAACGAAAAGATACTTCAAAAGAATACATTTTGTGTGACCCAGTCTAGTCCTAGATCCACACTCAGATTGCCCCTCAGCCATAGATACAAAATATATGCGTATACTCCTCAAGAACATTAAAAGTCAAGACGAGTCATAAGTCTAGACGCTGATACCAAAAGGGTACTAAACAACTCCAGTAAAAAGTATTTCCCACTGACTTCCTGATAAATCTTGAGAACACACAGCATATACAGTATACTTGTATACATCTTATCTACATACTCTGAGGCAACTTGAAATAAGAAATAAGAACAAAACGTCCATAAATTTACCAATGGAATGAACAAGATCAGCTTCAGGACGGACAAATGCTGCTCTTCTCTCTTCCAACTCTCTCGATGGAATCAGTCCAACAACACTTTCGCCAACCTATGTACAAATAACAAAACCTTACATCAGTACATTAAAATTACATTTCTAAAGAACTTTTTACGAGTCAAAATATTATTTTAACCTTTAACACATATTAAACCACAGATATCTCATAATAAGTGTATTAAAAACACAATAAAATCTACATGTAGTAACACAAGGGAAAAGTTTGTCTAACTACTACGAATCTGCGGATAAGTACATAGTTTTTTAGGGATTCTGCAACAGCTCCTATATGTAACTATATATACACTAAGATAAGAATAGATCATAGATATTCTGAAATACTGATGAATTTACATAGACACTTTGAGACTATTATTTTCAATTACTTATAAAATGCTTATTTTATTGCAATTAGGCTTGAATGTGCATACCTTTTTGGCTTGCCACCAATTCGGGTCTGACTGATCGACTATTTGTAGAATATCTGATGTCTGGAAACCCAGGCCGATTTCTTTACAAGGGAGTAATGTATCCAGCGCAGGGTCGTAAGTGAATAACGCTCTCATAAAACACTGTAAGAGCATTTAAACAAATTCACAGTTAATTAAAGCATGCAACGAACAAATAATAAATTATGTATGTAGATGCAGTAAAGTAAATGGTACAATGCAGTGAAGAAGAGTTCAAAAGAGAGTCAACCTCCCATTCCACCACCAAGAGTTGCCAAAGACATTTTATTATTCATTCTGTGTTGGTAGCCAAAGACATAAATTCTAGTGCAGTGGCAAGAAAAGCACAGGAAAGTCAAGATCAACAAGATTGATAGATGGAGAGTAAAAGCAGAGTTCAGCGTGTAACAAAATGTCAACACATTAAGGAAAGAAAGTAAATACACATGGGATGCGATCCGCCCAGACAGAAAGCCAATTTTTAATATGTCCACTTTTGCTTTTTGGAAAACTTACTAAGGTCTTCTGGCCCTCAAAAGTTGTGGGAAGGTTGCTCTTTTTTCCTTTGGCAACTACCTGTCTACCACTCGTGGATTTGTTGTCCTCGGGCGGTGTCCCTACTTTTAATTGCAGACCATCACGTGCTTTGGCTATTTCCGATTGAAGCTGTTCCGGACTCGTCACTCGGTTAGAATTCACTTCTAAAATTACATCTCCGATTTTTAGCAGACCCTAAAAATTAAAAAATGTCACATTAGTTCATTTACCATGGAATATTGTTAAACGGATGGAACAAATGCATGTAAAATGCATTTTGCAAGCAAATAAAAACAACTACAGCGTGAATTTGCATCCACCCTGCATCATTTACGACAAACAGACACGACACACGTTCAGATTTTGCCAGCACTTTACATACAGCACTCATTTAATACCATGTGTTCCAAATTAGAGCATGAAAATAGATATTTTGCTAAAAGCTTGTTAAATACTCACCAGCCGATCTATCATTCCTCCGCTTAAGACTCTAGCCACAACCAGATTCCCATTTTCAGCATCTTGCTCTACCGTTACTCCCTGTAAGTGCAAACGAATAAAAATGCTATAGTACAGTACATCAATAAAAATTTGAGAGCAAACAACAACACATGTGAACTACGCGATAAAATATGTACTTCAGTGCTAGTATTTATGGGGTAGTATGAGCTATATAAAAACAAATCTGAAACAGTACATACATATAAACCAGAGTAAAACATCATTATTACTGTACATGTATACATAATCAAGCTATCAATGACATGGTTATCGTTGCCACATATTTATCATCATATTGCTCTCATTCTTCTGGGATCATTTACATGAAATACAATTGACGGATTAGATCTCAAGTAAAAATCAATACATATCAAACGGTTTTTTTCTTAAATGGTTTTCTTTGTAAGTTGTGGTCCACAGGAAACATTTTACGTATAATACAAGTCTAATAATGCCTATTTGTAATGCTACATGCACAGTGATATAACACAATCTCGTTATCACTTATTTTGTGTAAGTCACAAATAAATATATTTCCCCTCTGTACATAAGCCGGAAATAAATATAAAAAGTGGCCATTATTCTTCGGTTATACTCACGCAGACTGTTCAGGAACGAGGAAAAAGGAGATGGGTAACTGATTAAGGACCATTTTTTACTTACTAAAGGCTGTCCTGGAGATTTCCTTAATCCAATGATTCGTATCGGTTGAGCATAAACTACATTTCCATCCATACTATCAACACTGGTAGAAGACTTCCCTTTCTCGTGCTTTACTGTGATTTCTTCCCAGGGAGCTTCACTTTTGGCTGTTTCTTCTAAATACTGTTCCGCGATTTTGTCATGAGCATCTAGCAACGCCTGCAATAAAGTCAAGCAAAAAATCATCTTTAAGCACAAGTACACCACAACCGACCCGAGGAATTCCTCTACTCCATGGACGGATGTCACATGGCACATTTTATTAAAAGACACAAGAAGCATACAAATACAATTCCACGGCCATAACTCATAAAAATGTGCTGACTCGGAGGAAATTGGGCTAAGCCACATTGTAAGATTGGAAACTGTATATTGATCCATTCCTAAAAGAAACTTCTTTCAGATTTATAAACGATGCCATCAATAGAAAATTGGGTCGCACAAGTTTCATGATTTTTTAACAAATCTTTTCGAGAAAAATATTTTATCAAATCGGCACATATACAATCAGTGAATCCCACAAGAATCAAACCGGCTCCTTTTTGACTTGACGATTCAGGAAAGCCAAAAGCAAAGATTACTTTTTCATGTCTTTGGATTCTACTATAACTATGAGAAAGTCACGATTCACGATGCTATTTATAATGAGTTTGAATTTTCCAAAGTTGTTTCTCATTCATTTGCCATTGTTACATATTCAATTCAATTCAATTCAACGCTTTATTGTCAAGTTACGTAAGCCGTGGCTTTTCTCCAGTAGCAGATTTGTTTTTATATACCACAATTAGGTACCTGCAGAAGTCTCGCTTTTGTCACTGAAACTTGTTACGAAATTCCATTGGAAATTGAATTTATTTAAAGAAAGTTTTCTTGTTGCATAAAGTACATCAGTGTTTGTTGTAATAATATGTGCTTTGGTTACATGTGAATTAATTTAATTTCCGTCTGTCTCCGTCAGGCGCAGACAGACATGACGAGACAGATTAGGAACATCACAAGATCCAATGTTTGCATTTCCTAGACACAGGATATTCACCACCAAAACTTAACCAAAGACATTATAAAGAGTATTTCAGGAGGATATTACGCAAGCAGAAAATGCGGTCTCTGTTAATTTACTATTTAATATGACAAGGGAGAATCCACGGAATCCCTAAGGAATAAAAAAGCGACTGTGTGTTTTCCTACATTTAATTTATGCTCTCTGCTTCGAGTAGGTAGATAATTACGCAGATATTCTGACACTGAAGGATATCAAATGACAGAAATACGACTACGTTTGTATCTGAGAATGTTGTAAGCTTTCATTCAAACGTATTTGTGAACATTTAACTATGACCGTATATTCAATAGTATCCTATAGACCCTAACATTTCATGCTCAACAGCAAAAACTGTTATCCACAAGAGGCTTACTGCAGATAAGAGCTACTTATATTTATACAAAATAAAAAGTAAGATTTATAACGGACTCACTTTAAAATTTTCGTTTCTTAGTATTTCCACCAACTCTTTAGCGTCTGGTCTGAACGATTTATGGAATCTTTGAGAAATCTCACCAGCCAAAGCAACGTTCCCTGTTCCGGCCGGGCTTAGATCTGCAAGTTTTTCCTCTAACTGGTCCTGCACCTTAAAACAAAATAAAAAAATTACAGGTTACACCAATTCAGACCATAATATAATACTAAAGCCTTTAAAATTGCACCGAATTATAAAGTACAAATATAACTGTATTAAAAAGTGATAAGCAAAGCTTTTTTACTTTAATTTTTATTTTGCTAATAACGTTCTTTCGTTTTAAACTTTATGCACTTGCAAACTTGCCATGCCCTAAACTTAAGATTTGCAGTGCAAATCCACAGCGTTAATAATTTAATGTAGGACCATGTAAACAGTAATGAAAGCAGTAGGATGTAAGTAGCTTACAAATGGAAAACAGCATGCATGTGGACTGAATTTGAGATTTCCATTATACGTATATGTTTTATATGGTTTTATGAACTCAGATAAAATAATGCAAAGCAATTATTTCATTGGTAATTTTGCAATAAAACAATTAGCAATTAAAACTGGATACGTGACAAAGTGACAATCCTGGCTTATTACAAATTACACTGTGTATTGTACTGATCGCAAAAACTAATAACTGTTAACCATACGTTTTATAACGTACTAAACTGAAAATAATATTATGTGCAGTTAAATTAAATATCACTCAAAGGAGCATATTGCACATCCATTCATATGTATACAAAACAATTCGTATATTCATGCAGTTAACGTAAACGTACTGTATTTATAGGTCATGGGAGTGTTGACTATAAAAGTAAAGTAGTAAATCAGTGGCTGAATATTTTAAAGGTGAGTCATGCATGGTAAAAAATTAGAGAGAAATGAATGTTACTTATTAGCAAATTATCACTGCGTTGGCTGGAATACAAACCTCTATGTATACTACTACCGTTGCGATACGCACATTCACTCACATGTAAATCAACCTATCTAAATCTATGTACCATATTTTCCATCTAAGAATGGTTGTGTTTCATAATATACATAAAAGATTATAACATTGTTATGTAAAATAGAGAGCACAGGGAGTGGCAGAACAAATCAGACTAAATTGTACTACGCTTCTTTACAAATTCACCACATCTATCTATGTAAAGTTAGGATTTACTATTCCAAGTCGGAAATGTATCTTTAAATTAGCTAGATATAATTTCACAGAGTTTGAATTCGTAAGATTTTGAGAGCTGAGGAGTTACAGCCGATAAAACCACAACAATTTAGTGCGTACAACAAAATATCAAGTTGGTTACCTTTGGCTAAGTAGATGACACGATATTGACAACCGCTACGTTCGCTTCGACATTCGCACTCAAATTAACAAACTCAAACCGACTGTATAAATTAGAAACCTGAGGAAAGCCACTAAACCAAATGGGTTGTCTACACAAGACATATCATAGGAATGCAAAATAGTAAATGAGCAGAAGAATGAAGCCACGGAGAACCAAACACAACACTATACTGGTTCATCATGTTTTCAGTTGAGGATACGAACAGCGCCCTGTTTTACTATATGAAGGAGTATAGCAACAATGACTTTTATACAAAGCAACAATGCATAGACAGGCTCTGTAACGAAAGTAAGGTTGGGATGTGGAGGAATTCCACCGAGGCTTCCACACTACACACGATACTCAGGACAGTCAGGAAAACATTGGTAACCCAAAGGGGGCTAAAATAAAACATTGACAGCATAGAGAACAGCACACCTGTTACACCTTTTTCTTTAGCATTCATGGTCCAGGATATACTTCTCTCTATCTACCACGTAATTATACATACATAGTACGTAATATTATCTAACATCCCAACCAAACGAAATGGAAAATACTCACACACATTTTATCCACACACAACGCAACCCATCCTACCTGATTTTCTGCTGGAGGCTATGCCGGGGAATTCTCACACAATACTCATACTTATCATAGCCAACCAAACCATCTAACCGAACAAATCTCTACGTCTAAATAAAACCAAACATGGTACATGTCCAGCTTAACATTGGCCGTGACCGACCAGTTGTACAATGCACTCTTCACGACTTGTAATACGACACGACTTATTGAGACCTGACTTAGAATTTTTAGGAAATCTTGGAGATCAACTTATACTACGCACTGACGTACATATGTACTGACGAAAGCCCTTCAAAGTAGGTACCACCAAACCTACGCAACAAACATCCATTTCAAAATCAAAACTCACAATCGGAACATTATAGCCAGAGCCAACCCATTGTTAACTCAAGGGACATCGACGCGTCTATTGTTCCACATCACGCTTTTTATACCAATTGTATTCATTATTGTTTGCTTACATGGGAATCTAGACACTGTCAAGGTACACAAAAAACAGAGAAGATGACTCATTTCAACAGTGAAAATAATGAAGCAAACAGTATTTTTAGCTTATCGGTATGCACGAATATTGCACAATATTAAGTGTGAGTAAATACAAATATATAGTGAAGATAAAAGTATTTTCTTGCTCTATTGTAAAACTTATAGCAGCTCAGCACTCAGTAGTACCCGTAAGAATTAACTATTTGTTCCTTGCCAATTTCGACAAAGTATAATTATGTGTTCTACAATTTTTAAGGTTTCCCTAGATCAGCTTAATGCATTATGCATTGAGGAAAACAAATCTTTCACGGAATGCACGCAATCATAAGGAAAATATTCAAAACTCTCCAAACAATATGGTTGCAGATAAGGTTGAGAAAATATATTATGCTGAAGTCCCACACATTTTGTTATTGAGAATTCGAGAGGTTTCCACCTTTCATGACATTCATATGCAGTTTCACTCATCTGACAGACAGAACGTATATTGCCATGTTGACTGACAAGACTGCTCACAGTAGCATTAACGTATGGATTCTTTTTTTTTGAACTTGAAACGCGATTAAGTTTCCAGACCAGACCTTTTCACTATGTATAGCTATTTTTGACTTTTGCCCTTTAAAAATAAGATAGCATGCCACTGCTACTTAGAGAAACGAAGAAAAGTTGATCTGAAAGACGTCAATTGAATTACATCCGTGCAGAGCTGCCTTCAATAGTTACATCTGCATCATCTCCTCCACTTTCAGTTTCAGCCGTTCTAGCACATAAATAATGCCATGATGGGGGATACAAATTGGTACAGTATAAGTATGACATTATGAAATGGTTCAAATAGATACAACGGTATAACTGACTGTTTTAAATCGGTTCAATTATGTATATACGGAAATTCAATAAAGCATCAGCTAAGCTTTGCCTCCACTTTATTGTGTTACGCTATAAGTACTGATATGTAGCAACGTGTGCAATACACTTCCCAAACTAATGAGATTACCCAGTCTGCTTCCAAAGCTTTCTAAAATTCATTTATTACCAATTCTTGAGCTGAAATGAAAGCTATAATTCACTGCTCGATGCTGTAAAGCACAACGATTGTTCGTATGGATGTAGGTAATGGCTGGACTAGTTCTAGAATTGTATTTTTCAAACCATGGGTCCATGTACCCCAACTTAAATGTAGTTACTAACTACATACCCTATCATGTATCATCTTAGGCAGGAAGGAACCCCAATCCAATACTCTAATAGTAAAAAATAGCAAACAGAACCTTTGAAAAAAGGTCTAATTTCTTTAGTGCATTTTAAGCATTCAAAGATTATTTTCACTGCCCACTGCTTTGTTAACTGTAGATGCTTTGCTCCAAGTCACAATTATATTATGCGCATTCACTTCACACTCGATCCCCAATTTGAACAAAAGCAGAAAAATGGCGAAGCAATCTTTATATGTACTTTAATTTCTACTATACTCAACGCTAAGCTTCCCATTCCTACGTACAAACGGAAAGTCTACTACTGAAATGTAGTAGTATTTATGTAACATAAATAGTGTGCATTAATGATTAGCTCATGAATACAAAACGTATTTACATAATTAGGAATCCAAGAGAATGAATTATAAGAAGGGGAAAGGGCCTTCTTAGTCATCGTTTCCCTAATTCCATTTGTATTGGAATTGTTTTTATAAGACGGGCTCTTGTGGCTCGATTTGTATCGCTGTTTGCGTCTTCTAGGACGAGATCTCATTTCCATTTTCGTCAAGAAATAATTTCACTCGAAATTGCCTTGACTTACAGTGAGATGAATATATATTTATGTAAAATATTATTTTGCAACATTAGATCTCACAATTTAATATAAACACAACAAACTATGCTGCAGTCGGTATTTCTTAGAATAAAGATATAGCCACAGAAGGAGATTTAGGGCTTACTATTTAGGACCAGGTACACGCGTAACTGAGAAAATAAATACCCAATAATAGATTGCGAAGAACTGTCTTTCATTTTGCATTAGGTATGCAAAATACTGAAAACTAATCCGAATAAAGTAGCAGCAAGTCAAACGAAAAGTTAGTTGGGGAATGCACCAATAGTGGACGAGCTAATTATAGCACAGATTCACGTAGAAAGTTGGTTTTGGCATAGCAAAATTGGCTGTAAGTTGCAACTTTCTCTTTATTTTGGCTGCCAACTGGGTCCCTTGCTAATAAAGAGCGAGCGAGGTCGCAGTGTTATCCCTTAACAGACTCCAGGGCATTATATTCTCATTTCAAACACTAATAAAACCTCAAAGTACCAAACCAACAGAACTTAACAACAGAGTAAATAGAATAATTCTTCGCTCTGAAGCACCCTATAACAGTCAACACAGCACATTCAATCCAATCTAATTCGACGAAATCAACCACCAGCACACTACACTAACAGCATCATCCTCCACGCCAAAATGTACCACAAACCTAGAAAAACGATTTTTTCTACACACAATTAATCTGATTGCTTTTCCTCTTCTTGTCTACTCAGTAACTTTCTCCCAGTCCGAAAAATAAGTGCGGTGCGGTGCAGAATAAGAAAAACATTCGTAGCTTGCCCAAGTTAATTATTAAATGAAATTGATTTGACTTGAGTAGAATCGACGTAAACATTTTTGTGTAAAGATGGCTTGTTTGGTGTAAATAAGCTGAGTAAGGAAAAAGGAAATAAGTAGGATAGAGTGAAAGTGAACCTGTACCATAATAGTGATGATACAAAACTGAATTTTCCCTTACTTTCCTGATTTCAACTAGCCATCAAGTAAACAACCAATTATTAGCAAACCATTAGTGCGATACACTCAAAATTAATTGGTAAATATATTTGTGTAACCAAGTTATATCGAGATTCTTCATCCTCCTGATGTTTTTTCACTTGGGAGGTGCAATTATTGTACGAACTATATAATCAATTACACTACACCACTGAAAATCACTCAAGAAACGGAAGCCAGAAAACTTCCGTATTTCAGCTCGAGGCTAAAAATTGACATGACGGAGAAGAAATTATAGTTCGTTCACTCGTGTCAAGGGACTTGGCAAAACTGAAATAAGAATGCTCCAGTTCCAGTCACTGCTGGTCTGCTTTTATTTTGGTCACAATGAAACCCAACACGACATGATGACTGGGACTGATCTGATATTTCTAATTTCGTTGACTACGACGGAGTATGACCCGTTTAGTATTGAGTGGAGACGAATGAAGTGAATGGACGAATCGTGTTACCTACCAAGAATCATGCAATGCAATCTCCCGGAAAGCAAACATGCAAAATCGATTTGGCTGCCACAGGAAACCAGCCTCGCCTGGCCACAATACAACAGAACAGAAGAGACCATACAAACATGCCTACCTTAGCGGACTAACTACTTACACTCATAAATGAAAATGTAATACACACGAACAGTGCCATGCGGAAAGAAAAGATCATTTCTATGTACATAAGTATACATGCAGCATAAAAGCAATAGACTGCTGCTGGCTAATGTTAATATTATAATAGAATGATCTCTACAGTCTACACTGGCATTCTCCATGAATCTAAATTGTTTAGGGAAAAGTAATTCCCTCGTAGAGTCGAAAATTATCATATGTGTTGTGGAGAAAGGCAACCAAAACAAAAAGTAGAGTGGCATATGGACGGGAATCTGTCGTTGACTGACTTGAACACACATCAGTAGTAACTGCAATCCTCTCCATGTCTAATACTTTCAGTGAGCTTATGCTCTAAGCTACCCGTGTTCATTTCCACAATCCTGCTTCTCATGATATGAAACATCTAATCTGCCCTGCCTACCATATACTATACATAGCAAGCCATCTAGTATTCCTGTTACATTATTCAAAGCATTATTTAAAAGTGCATACTTTGATTTCATGCTGTCATTTCGCCACATCTGCATCTGTAATAGCATATGCAATTATGCATGCGCAACGTGTCAGTTATACAGCACAAATTCATCTCTTAAAAGCATATTATTTTGGCCAGTCATAAAATGGTTGAAATGGCCAAATTACAGGCTTTTTAAATATTTTTAAACCAAGATATGCCTTTGTCATGTCTATTTTTACTATTTTTTCTACTAGCTGGCTATGGCCACTTTAGCTGGTCATTTACCAGTTGCCAACTGATCACAACATTGCCTTCTGATTTTGAGTATGTCTGTCTAAAACCATAATATTGTGTAATACTAGATGATACAATGATCCGACAGAAAGGATTATCGATTTTTAATTTGATAAGGGTAGCTATTATTTGCATATACAGTAATGCAATACATATATGTATTGTATAGCATTGCAGTTTTAAATGACTGAATGTTTGAGATGCTTGTAGTACCCACTAACTAAATTACTAAACCATAATTTGTAATGATGCACTTCTTTATACAATGCAGTTCTTCCTTCTTTATACATCTTTGCAAGATCATTCTTTTTATTTTAACAACAACAAAATTTCATACTATTTATTTAGCGAAACTGTTATGTGACACTCCCATATACCTAACTGAAATGGCGATACATACGATGAACATTAATGAAATCGGAGGAGGTATAAGTAATACGTTTAGCGATGACAAAAGCTCCTAAGCACTTTTGGATTCGAAATATTTATCTAAAATATTGTACAGAAAACATAAACTCGTATATGCCGGGTTTTATTCTTGGTCCCTTAACCATTTTGCTGATCGCATAATATTTACGAGTGCAGTACTCATGCAGTGCATAGTAAATATGGATTTATGTATACCAAAGTTTTAGCCGTTTATGTTGTTTTGACTTGATTTTCCCTTACTAAACAGCAAAAGTAAACAGAGAAACCGATACAGACAGGGCTGTACGTAAATAAGGTTCTCCACAGTTCGTAAATTCAAAGCTGAAGGAAGACTTTACATTTCAGAATGGATATTCATCCACTCGGTAAATTTAGTTGGCCATCTAATCTCCTCTTGGCGTATTTCCCTAGGTTAGATCTCTCGTTTACTTTATTCATAGCGAGTTGAGATAGAGACACTCATGTAAAAAATAGTCAGCTGCTACAGAGAAAGTTTTCTCATCGGTATGTTCAGAAACTTGGCACTCGGAAATGCATTCAAACTGTAGCTATATCTTCATCCGTTGAAAAAATATGTACAGCACCATTCCACCTTTGGGAAACCGGAGTCGGCAGAAAACTTATATTTGGGTAAAGATACCATACGAATGCCAATAGTAGTTACACAGAAGTGTACAGCATTTTTACTACATAATAAATATTTAGCAATCCTTTATTTTCTTTCACGGACCTTTAAAATTCGATTCATAAGAAAATCAATAGATTTCAACCAGTTGGCACCGTCACAAACTCATATTTTCACCGCAAAATTGTGAACGTGTGAATTTTGATAACGTACTAGAGCAGAAATTTATATTTAGCACGTAGACTAGCGAAAGGAATAACTTCATTAGTTATGAACACATGTTTAGAAATATGTACTCGTTTGTAGTACCCAACTTTATTAGAACAAATTTGCTAACTTCATCATGGCAAGTGTCAATAACAAGCGCGACTAACTATGAATTTTAGACAGATTGGAGGTAGTCGCTGATAATGACGCAACCAGATTTAATTACATAATTAATTAGCTACCTAGCAGCTGAGTAAGTAAAGGCTAAAAGGCTACACGGATATTAAGCAAACTAATAATAAGCAACGGTGGGTGGGACTTTGTACCATGAAAACATGTCTGATGAATGAGTACGAAAATGTTTCTTGCAGTATGCTTATGAAATGAAGCAGAAATGACGTTTTGCTTCTGTCATTCTATACAGTTGATATATGAGTGGGAAGATAATGACATTAGAACCTCTGAGAAGAGAGATGAAAGTTGAGTAAAGTAATAAATAACGGTAGATCTTAATTTGACTAAGGAACAGAAAGAAAATCTCATTAAGCAGTCACCTACTAGCTGTGAGCAGTCAACAGTGAAAATAAATTTCACGTTATGAACAGATGAAGAACCAACAATAAATGGGTAGTATTATTACACCATACCTGTCTTAATCGTATAAGAAATAAAACTCCGCCATATACTCTACGATGAATGGGTTCTTTTATTAACAGCCTTAACCCTCATTTGTGCTATCAGAATGAGTAGACATACAAGTCTTATAGTAATGTTAACCTTTGGCTAGTAGGAAGAGTGCGTTTATATAACATCCCATTGTGAACAGCACTTGAGAAGCCGTAGAAAATACTATTACCCGCATGTCGGATCGGACTACTTTCCAAATTTATCTCATACACTATCTCAGTCTTGACATCACACAAAAGGACACAAAGAATGAAAGAAGTGGATCTTTCCCTAAGGACTTGCAGTTAATCTCACGGGAATTTCTAAGTTTCCATATGACAGAGAAGCATTCTATCTTAGGCATATTTGTTCTGAGTCGGTTAGTAAACTCAAAGCGAGAATAGCAATACCATATACCTAGTGACAGACAGTGACTCTTAAATAGGTAGGTACTTATTACAGTCACATCTGCATTCATACCCTGAACGCTATTTAATGACTTGAACCGTGTAGAGGTCATAATTCATAATGTTAAGTTAGTGTGTGTGTACAATTCGTATTATATAACAAAGTTTGATATAAACTTACTTTGACAAGATGCGTCATGACAGGTGACTCCATGAGCGACTTGAGAAAAATGAGATCTGTGTTGTGCTGGTCCAAAGAAGCAATGTGATTTCGCACCGTCTGGAACGCGGCTACAATAAAGAGAAAAACAAACATGAATCACGCAATTCTTAAGTAATTTCAGTATTTATAAAATTTTATAATACAACATGCTGTTCATTAGCGTAACACAAGACTACAGTCTACAATGCATGGGGCTCCGGCTTATTAAAAATCATTGGATTTCAATATTAATAGCATTTGTATTGGGTAAAACCTCATTAAATTACCAATTTGTACATAGCAATGTAATCTATGCAAATAATTAGCAAAATTATGTTATGCGTGTGACATCTTCTTTTAAAACGTGCACCATATTTTTGATATCCATCTATTCAGTTGATATTTATTAGAAGTACAAGATTTACTGGGGTATGTTAATAAGGTCATTAGATTGACGATACATGATTTCGATTTCGTATGTGGTAAGAGATTTCCGATGTTGAAGCATATTCGCAAACCAATGTAATACTTTCATTACTAACATAAGCGTTAATAAGCTTAAATTAAATGGAGATTAGCATTAGTATTCCTGAGGATGGGTGTCTTAGACCAGAACATAAAATACAAGTACAACAGCCAAATAGTGTTATTTTAGTTTCATTACCAACTTTCAGTGCATTTGTACTTTAGATTCAGTTCAGCGCAGCTTTTCAACACAAGTCAGCAAGACAATGTTCTTTCTCTGGCTTTCTAATAGTGTCGGGTAGCGTAGCACTATAAATAACTCCGTATCTCTTCTACCGTTGACTGTGTATATACAAGTGGGGTACTATGTAGTTTTTAAGCCATTAGTCATCCGGCACAGCTCTTGCCATGCCATTTTTATTATATTGCAAAAGACCTTCCCTACATATATTGCAAATATACGTATTATACATTGTAACCGAATACATACATATAATTTATTCTGGTTCAACTGCTTGCTTGGTAAAGAGTGTTTTGTGCCATACTGCGTGCATTCACACATACCTAAGTGTGCTATCTGCAAGACCATACTGTCCAAGCAGTGCAGGAATACAGCCAGGCTGCAGAGAAATATCTACGCATCCCAGCACCAGAATACAGATAGTACTTATAACTAAAATTGCTATGTGGGCAGTAGGCTATTATTATATGTACATCTACATGTATACTCAGTTACTAAGAGAGGATTAACTTTCACCAGACTAGAAAGTGAAAGTAGAGCTGATGCCAAACCAGCGAGAATTTATTATACAAACCAGAATCGAGCACATTCGCAAGTGAGTTTGCATTTTGGTAAAAGTAGCCAAGTGCAATAAGCATCTCCTCCAACTTGACTAACGTCTTACGTAAGCAGCAACAGTGCATTACTTTGTATCCATGAATATCTCGAACACACTTGCAAGACTTACATAAAAGAAAGCGTTGGATCTTATCAACTTAAGCATACTATAAACAGGAATCAATAGCAAAGTAGGCAAACACTTGAAAGTGGAAGGAGAATATCCGTTTTACGACAGAGGAAGAAGACATTAAAGAAAATGGAGCTGTAATATAATCATAATTTAATCTCAAGTAACTGCCTCCTTCATCACCCCTCTACCCATTTCAACTGTGGATTAAGTAGACGATGAAAGAATGCTGTAATTACCATCTAAAATATGTCTTGTATAAAGCTGCAATTGAGAAAAAATCCATTACGTTTATTGAACGCAGCCGTAGCGTAGACTCAACTGAACAAAACTCAACAACTGATAGTTCGTAATTACTCATTTTAATGCTTTTCTCACTGCATCTAATAGAACGACACTTTCCGTAGTAAGCTTTATGCATTATAATGGCTTTCTTCTGAGCGAAATTTGTAAACATCCCACATACTTAGTTGGTACTTAGGGAATATACTAAGTGCATTAGACTCTATACTGAACACATTGAGTTGGCACAGAATGCTTTCATACAGATAACTAACTTGTAAGATAACATTTGAAACCGAAATTACAGAAATCTAAAACTTTGTTTCTGTGGTACAGACGAGTTTAGCAAGGATTAATTGTGGTGCACTGTAAATACTTATATCTTCATTTGGTCGAAGAAAATTCTCCTATTGAAGCTTTATGTTATTATGTAAGTATATTCATCGTAGTAGTAGTAGTACCAATGCCTACTATAATGATACAATTTCGACTTTTGTCAATTCAGCTGGTACAACTGTAGGTATTAATTTAATTATTATAGTAATTAGGTATAAAGCATTATTTTTTAGCTTCTAACGTCTTTACATGCCTAAAATATTGTGTACCTCCTTTTACAAGTACTATTACAGTCTAAAAGCTTGGTCGTCTTTTGTGAATTTATTTGCCATAAGTCTCCCAGTTGTATTGTCTATCCAACACTGAGCGTCACCATCAACCACTCTGTTAGTCACTTCATAAATTATCTGCAAATAGATTTTTCTTGTTCTTCTAAAGTAAACATTCATGAGCCGAGTCAGTCGTCCTCAGTCCTGCTTGCTTCTTACAAGTGATTTGTTATGTTTAACTATTGTCTCGCTGAGTGTAAGAACAGAACAGTCGTTTCTTTGAGAGGGAATAAACAGTTCGTATATGCATGTGATGTGGATGTGAGTACATGTGTAAATCTGCAGCTATAAAACATCTATTTTAAATGCCACAAAACTATAAATGTAAGTTTACCGACAGATAAACATTCATGGTTGCAATGCAACTGCACAATTCATACTCATTCACTGAGTTTACTCCTCTGTAAGTACGTGTGTTCAGAGTTGTTGTGATTGTGACGTAAATGCTGATATAAATATCTGACAGGATGACAAGCGCCTCTACTCCTATTTATACAACTTCGGGAGGTAGTAATTTCTCACGTCGGATTGCAATTAATAATTGCTTCTAAGTACCTAGATCCAGTTTTTATACGCCATCACCTCACAATCATAACAGTTAACTAGATATTATCTACTAGCAGCTAAACAAACAACTTGTACTGTTAGTCTGGAAATGCAAAATCCAAAGTAAACTTTCTACAAGCGGTATTAATTGGAAAGACGAATGTGATTCATAATGCTTATGAACACAATACGACTTCCGGCAAAGACATTACTACACTGCATAGATGATAATACTAAAAAGCTGGCGCCGACTTGCAATTAGGATAATGTAGTGTGCCAAATGCTAACCAATTCAGACATATGATGGTATCTATGTATACACATATACATTCCAAACAACTCCTGCTTTAAGAAACATTGCAGGAAAATCTCCGGTCCGAACACGTAATCTGAAATTATTTATTTATTTCTGACTTTGGAAGGCTCACAAAATCAGATAGTAGTCATACATTCCAAATAATGCAACATTCAATACCTGCTTTAGGAACGTTACGCATAAAAATCTCGTTACATGAAATAAAATCTTTAGTATTCATGGGAAGGTTCAGATATCAGAGTTTTCGAAAGTTGAAATGCATCATACCATGAATAACATGCTTTGAACTGCAAGTCGTAGAGAAAATATTAGGTAGGCCAGTTTAAACAAATATTACCCGCAAATTGTTATCATTTCTTCAAAATATTTTCTCTATATACTCACGCACAATTTAATTTGTTTCAAACATTATATTCAGGAATGGGAACTGAAACAATGATATTTCAGCTGCACACTGGCAAAAATGAAAATATCTAACACTTTTTAATATGGTTATGTAATATTTAAATTTTTTAATTATTTAAATACTTTTCTTAGTTCTATTTCACCATTTTAGCGTCTACTTGGGAATTAAAGTAAATGCAAACGTTTTGCAACGTTGTAACCAACGGAAGACATGGCCAAATTTTTGTATAGAATATTAATATTATATGTTTTGACTGTTGTATTGAATATTGACTTCCTGAATAATATCATATGAATAGTATGTTGTTCTGCATGAATTTTATGCCAACATAGTCGTACATAAATTTTTATCAGAAGAAGTTTCTAACTAAGTAGAACAACTTAGTAAACGAACGTCGGAAAGCAGAAACTTGCATAAGTTTGATTTATAAAAACAAGCTCATACTGTCGTACTCTATTTTGGTGATTGACTACTGTGGATATCGACAATGTATACAATATAGTTTACTATATTCACAAGTCTACCAGTTATAGGTATATAATGATGACATAGACTGTTGTGTTGAGTGAGATTCTCTTTTTAGACAAAATGAGTTTATTTCTACGAGTACTTTGGCATGGAATGGAAAGAAAGAACAAACAAAACTATGCAATAAAGTGAAACTCTCTAAGAGAGGAACCACAAGAGCATTGTTGATGTGAATAGAAATGTGTTTGTTTGCATTAAAAGTGAGCATATCTCGCATAATGGCGTATAGAGTAAGTTGAAAGGGAAAAAATGAAAACCTCATTTAGTAAAGACCAGGATCAACGTAGGAAAGAACAAAGGATTTTCTATTGCAAATAGGATGACATTTCTCTCCATTCTATTTTCTGTTATTTTTAAAGACATCTTTTGGACTGTTCCCGTAAGTCTTAATTTAATGCATACCTAGTTATTTTTGGAACTCACTGGACTGGATTGACTGACTTGCAAATAGAGATGAAAGGATAACTTTCTATGGAGCTATATAGGTAGTTTTCATCGCTTAACTGTGAACTTTGTTTTTACTGCAAGTGACGAAACTCCGATTCGGATCTACTTGTCAACTTTTTTATTTGTCTGAGAAAACTTTCTCGTCTTTTATTGCTAATGACTCTCTAGTATAGTTAGCAAGCGTTGTGGAACGAGGAGGAACAATGCAAATTGTATCATTGCCATCATTTAGCTATATAGTAGAAAGTCAGTCAGACAGTAAGATATCCTCATCCCATTCCCAAAGTATTTCATCGACTTTTATTACGAGAGATATAGAAAACAAAACCTATTTCCTTTTTTCAATACGAAGGGTGGAGTATAAATGGCAGAGTCGGCAGTCCGCTGTGTGCATAAGGAGTAACGAGAAACTTTTATTTTTTTACTACCACGAAATCTTTTGTTAGATGATTTGATTGTAAAACCTTTATTGCTGAGCGGAAGTGCTTACCAATGTAAAGATACAATAATAGAAATCCAGATAATGGAATGGGTTGTGATACAACTTAACAATATGTAAGATTGTTTCTTGATGCCCATTTGTTATACAGTACTTGCATCTGTACAAGACACTTAACATAGTAGAAGATATTCAAAATAGTCCACGGATATAAGAATCTTACTCTGTGCTTATGTTACTTGCCAAAATTAAACCGGCAGTGACTGATGAAGATAAGTGATTGAGAACACACAATAATGCTGACTGCATAGTCCTCGTAAGAATAATATCTCACAATACAAACAACGTCTAGTATAGGAACTCTTGGAATGATGCATACGTACTCACTCAAGTTAAGTGATCCTATACACTTTTGTGTTTATATATGTTTGTCCTGAATGCACGTGCTATATGAAGAGTCGCAGTTGGAGTTGACATCGAAAAAATGGGAGCCAATTCAGTTCCAGTCCAAATAGAATAGAAAATGAAGAGAAGAAAGTTCCGTGATGTCGTCCGCCGTACGGAACGACGATTTCCTCTTTTTATTCTGAACAACCGGCTTTTGCTTATCTCTGTGACTGCAGCTCTGTCTATTAGTCTTCCAGCACTCGCCGCTTTTTACAACATGAAAGATGACTCTATACTTTGTTTGCAGTGCGATACAACTGACGATCTGATATGTTATACAATGTATACACTATTTGTCTTATCCGAAGTGACATTTATTCTTGTGTAGGTATTTTTCAAAAAGACTACATAATTCATAACTATTAGGCAACTGCAAGTCCCAGACTCTGACTCCATGACAGACTTTGACACAATAAATACACATTTGCGTCATGATTTGAATCAATGCGACTGAATTTACACATTTGTAATTTTTAGCTGTCTGCGCAGATGCATTCCATTAAAATTGCTATAAGAACCATAAACCAGATAGATTGTATTATTTTATTCTCATTATTGTTCATGATTCATAAAGCACTTCATGGTCATATTCACATGCTATATGGACGGACAGAACACATATACAAGTAAACGATGGAAAATGACAAAAAAGGAGAAGGAAGTGAAACTTCTTTCTGATTGCTTTCTACTTGAAAAAATGCGGTATAATTTTGTGAACCACAGGGCTAGTTGCACATTGCACTGCATAAACTATGGACTTTGAAATGGAGTCACTCCATAAATAACTTACTTATGTAGATTTACTGATTTACATAGACACGTCAAATGGGAATAAAACATGAACAAGGAAGTTCCGAAGTAGATAAAGATAATGTACTTAGCATGCTGTAGAATGTTTTGATATGGGATACAGCACATACTTTGCTTAATGCTCTCAAGCAAGAACATACATACTTACATTTATAAAAATCCACATGCAGAGCAAATAAAATAATTCCATGAATGATAACATTTTCCCAGACGTTCTTAATGTGTTTCTTTCCCATTTCACAAATCTAGATTACTCACAATCAGATTTGGAATGTGAGTATTACGTTCTACCGACAAACGTACTTACTTACATTGCCCCATTGCCCATTACATTCAAGCTTGAATACTGCACCACATACATACCTATTGCCCGTTGAATATACACAAAACAAACACAACCAGAACAAACTACAGACATTCATTGACTATGTACAGCTGATAAGACATGCTGTAAAAGTTCACGTATCATTGCGTAATGTCTTTCTATGTACATTTTACATAAGACGAAAAATTGTGCCAACACAATAGGAAGCTATTAGCTTGTCTAATCGTAAATTCGTAAGATGTTTTTGCGGTAAAGTGAAAGCGCGGAAATAACTCAACTCTATCGCTGAAATTCTTGGCGGAAATGTATAATGACCTGCAAAAACTTTTGAAAGCTGAAACAGGTCCACAGGAATAAGTCCCTGTACATGAATACCGTGCCAATAAAATTTCCATATAGATCATGATACATAATTAGGTAATTACTCCACTTTCATACTGAAGTCTTAATTTCTAAATGCTTCAAAAGTTTTTATCGCGTTTCAACGTGTTTGCATGTCTAATACTTGAGACTTGTATACGTATTTTCTTACAGTAAGTTACCACAAAAGAAAATTGGTTACGTAACCAATTTTACTAAAATTAAGAAAAAAGTTAATAAGGTTCAGTTAAGCAAAAGTTGAAGGGGTTAAAGAGAAAATTAAAAAATGGTTACATAAATTGGGAATAGAACAAAGGTTTGAGCTGTTATCAGATTAATAATGAAAGAACCCACTAATTGTGAGCCACAAAAATAAGTAAATGGGGCTGAATAGAGCATTGCAAGCAAAGAAGGCCGGGAGGAGCGGAAAGTGTAAAGTGACAAAATAGAGAAGGCGGACACGGTTAAAGCCTTGCATCATTAACTCTAATCAGATCTGGCAGCTCTATGCACATTCGCTACTTGACTCCAGTCATTCTGCACATTCTTTCGACCTTATCTTCATAGAAAGTTGTCAGTGATACTCTTAAAGTCAAATTCGTCTCTCAGCATCATACGCTGTTCTGAGAACATCGTCTGCTCTATCTCTCCTTGCTTATAGTATGTTCTATTAGGACTAGCAGTCATCCTACTCAACTTCTATCATGTCTATCAGTTTTATCTATACTGATAGTTCGATAATAATATATACTTATACATTGTATACATTGCATATATAGAACATTTGCAAACACACTCACTCACAAATACAACAAACATAAAATCGAGACTACCTTAAAATAGAATGAGAGATTACAGTTTTTCTTGAATGCACACGTTCCTTCTTACCACCAACTATATACACTAATTATACCACGGTGTGTCTGCAGTACAAGTAGTATTCCCCTCTTAATGGTAAAAGATGTATGTGTTTGTGTTCAATGTAATGTGACGTAAATACGGTGAGATGAGAACAGGAGGTGTCCCAGAAGGAAATGCTTTCTTTACCTTCTTTCGAAAGCTCCACCCTTTAACAAAACATCGCATTATCAATAGATACACAAACATATAAAGGGTAAACTACTTAAGTTAATGGTATAACAGACAAGATAGACACAAAGCCAATTCTTTAGCGACCTGATTTGCGAGAGTCGTACAGTTTAGCAGGAAATTCACTATTTTTAGTTCAACACCTCTTCCGAAGCTCTCACCTAAACAAATGTAGCAGAAGTCGCGACTGAAGACACGACTTTTACCTTCCAGCACTATCATATATCATTCTCAAAACTCATATAAGCTTCACCGCACACAATTTATGTCCCGTAGAAAACGTTGCAAAAACGACAAAAAATGCTTTTTACTACAAAAAAACTAGACTGAATGGAGCCTTTTATAATTTCTCGCAAAGAATAATCTGTCAAAACATTTTCTCTTTCTGGATTACATTTATTTCGGTCTTTGTATATGTATTTAGGTTTAAATCTTTGATGCTATAGAGCCAGATGCATTTGTATAATACCAATTTATGTTAACAACTTATCATATCAGAAATTTTAATAATCCAGAAAAGACAGATAAGACGGAAAGCCGCGAAAATGCTCTAAGCCATTATTTATGGTGCATCTGTGTGTCTATCGGGACTTTAATACATATTGGCACTGTGAGGCAAATTGCAGCATAACTTTTAAAGATAACGATGGGTTTTTAGAGCGAGTTGACACGTCTAAAGAAAGTTTCAATGCAGACTACTTACAAGTATTTCATGCATACCAAAGCAGTCGACAGAATCAAATCGAACACAACATGCAAATATTAACTATATGGAAACATGCTCTCAACACTAATTAAAATGTCATGTCATAACCAGTGCCAAAAGAGCATCTCCCTGATCATGAGTGCAGTGCATAGAGAATTGTTAGAGAAACACGACAGTATTCTGAGATAGCACAGATAGCACGTGGAAAGGGACCCGAATCATGTAAAAACTATAGAATGAAATGTGTAACTATCACACAACATTCTTCACCAGTCAATGCACACATGATAACAGTGGGAAACAAAACATTTCAGTAGGTAATGGGCATAGTGCACTGCACACAAGAATTACGGCATGCAATAAATAGAAATGTTATGGAAATGGTCTGTGATCATCATAGCCCATTAAACTACTATGTGTGATATGTACGTGCAGTGCACTTATGGTTAGTTTGTATGTAGAATTGTCATAAAATACTAGGAAACATTAGTTACAAAATACTCTGTAGCATAGCATAAGATATATTTTAACGATTACTACATATCTCAGGCAATTATTAAATAGAAGACATAAAATGCATCGAAGAACACGATAATAAACTGTTAGACTGATTGCGTGATGTTTAATTACTCTGCAACAAATTGTCTGTAGAAATGCAGAGAAATTACAATAGATAATCAATTAAAAGTGCGACATTACATAATTGAAATGTATCACTATCACTGAATTTTCAATTCCCCGCAGGACTAATCGTGGCCCGTGTATTTAAATTCGTCTCTCCATATGAAATGGGTAGGAAGTTAGAGAACATTAAAAATTCCTTTGCAGTCGGTTGAAGACAAATGTAACGTAGCATTCTTAAAATTCCATTCCTGACTTATTTTCTACGTGAACATGGTGGTTGTTTCATTGAGTGTTTTCCAATGTTCACTTTCAGTGCAATTACGTACTAATCCTTAATAAAAGGGCTTTTACAGCTCTATAAAAATCATTGTATAAAGCAGAGTGTAATTTTTAACGCACAATTAAGTTCTTTAGAATAGGTCGATCGAGCTCGTAGTGAGGTCTGACAAGAAATGACTTGGGTGTAAGATATTAGACCTCCCAATGAAGTTATTTCCGTTTTATAAATTGATCTCGTCTACTTCTAATCTGGTTTAATATTCGTAGTCAAACCCTTTGACTTGAGTTTTGCTACTGCTCAGATGGTTTACACTGTTTTGTCTAATCTGAAGCGTCTAGAGAATTTAGCTTAGGATTTTGGCTCGTGCCATACCCAATGTTATTTCAGTTAGCATTGCCCGTGCTTATAGGTATAAAACTTAAGTACTTTACGATTACTCTGTTAGCGTATACTCCCTAATCGACGTAAACTAAGCCAGATTATAAGTGAAAATCCAGCCGCTTTAATATTGTTGAAGATAAGTACAGATGCTACAGAGAGCACAATGATACTGCTGGAATGGTGCAAATATCAACATCTGCACAAAAGAGCTAATGCTTTAGTAGTAAATAGGATATCAGCATTACAAGTATTAAGACTATGCAGTAGTAGAAATTAGAAATTGCATCGCAGTCGTCGCAAGTATAGTAATGTATTCCGAAAGCGTAATTTGATGAGACAATCCGTTTCGGATGTTAAATCAAGGGAAAAGGAAACCTCTGCATTATATAATTGCCTACTCCCACTTATTACGAACGAATGTTCATTTTGCATTCATAATGCACACAGAAATAGAACTCATTTGCTTTCTCTGTTTCTTTTTATATCATAATAGCCAAAGTAAACGAAAGCAGAGCCAGTGTAATTAGTAGTTAGGCAGGCACTAGTCATTTCGTAAAGATTGAATGAGGTTGAATTTCTAGACTGTCCTAATTAACTCGTAATTACCTACCGTTATCCATCTCCAGTTCTTTGTCTTTCCCATTTAAATTCAATTCGAAGGACTCCAGCAGCGCACGTCTATCCTTTGAGTTTCCGAACACCATTTTTCTTCTGTTGGTTTATTCTTCCACTTTACCTCTTTTATTGTAACTTTAATTGCTGTAGTAAACTTGGACAAAAGCACTAATTGCAAATGCAACCACTGACATTCACTGAACTTATTATGTCACTCGAAGGGAATCTTGATTTGACTTCAGGTTTGGTATTTACTAATTAAATGCAGTCAGTTAAAAATACCAGACCGAAAAAATAAAATGCTAATGACTGGACGGGGGAATTTCTGCAATACAAATTAGCAATTACAAAATTCACAGACTTCAAAAGTATTCTAGGTACTTTGTAATTATTTTTAATTACGGTTACGACGCTGTTGTAATTTGATATGGTCTGATATGAACGCAACTAATTTCGATTTTATCAGCACTGAAAATGATTTCCTTTGTTCTCATTTTCACATTGGTATCAAGAATTTCCAATTACATTTTATCTTTGAATAGCTATAAATAATTTGTACTACAAAGACAAGGATGTCAAACTGCAGACCACATCATTCCAAACTTTAAACTATTCACAACACAGAACCAATCTTCAGATTTCCCAAATAAAAGTAAATGAGCCACTAATCCCAAAGAAACTTTGTTTGTGTCATGCTGGGCCGACGGAAAAAGTTGGTCTAATCAGTAATCCCACAGTTTGTGTTATGTATGATGAATCAGTTCTGAGTTTTATGCCTAACCTTTACTCAGTAGGTGAGTGTGTCTTAAAGTTGACTTCTTCCTTCAACCTCAGTCTTAGGTATTTAACTTTAGAAATTTAACTCTGGCAAATTACGAAGAACTTAACTGTTGTGACTATCCGTGAGTCAGCACAGATCTCCCTGTTAGAAACAAATTAGGTTAGAGTCGAGGCACAAATAAATGTTGTGTTTAAAGAGATTGGTACAAGGAGACTGAGCCAACACTCTCGGAACAGTTGAGCCGAAGAGCTTAAAAGAGAAACTGACAAGAGGAAGACACACGACCCTCTGGTATATATTTCCAGGTTGTCGACAAGAGCTTACACGATTAGCAAAGGAAAAGTTGAATGAGACAAGAGCGTGCGAAAAATCTCGGTTTCTTTTACATTTTTGTCATTGAGCAGACTGAGTAATGTTATTTTACTATTGTGTAACGACACTGTGACTTGTATCATGAAAGGCCAATGTATTTCAAGAATTCTGCGAAGAAGGTCTGACTAGTTTTCCTATTATTATACTAACATTGAAATATAGAATCGAGTGATGCATTGGGCAAAAATGCATTGTTTCTCAAGATAAAATGCATATTTGATGTAGACATAGAAATGACTATTGCAAATATTTAACTGTATATTCGTGGGTAAAATGCAGTCTTTACCTACACGAAAGTTTGCCGACACAGTTTTGAAGAATTGCCGTTAACTTTGAAACGGATATTCAAGGAAAGACGAAATTACAATGCAATGTGAACAATAATATCTTAAACACAGGGCACTGGTGAGAATGAATGGGTCTCTTTTGCCAACTGTGATGTGTGAAGTGACGTGACGTGACCCTGTCCTGTCTTGCGTTTTGTGAATTTGCACTTTAACATTTAGGATTCACACTAACGGACCGAAGAAGCAAGTTGGCATCACATTAGTTCAATTCCTAACTGTTCCTCCTCTCGTTCAAGAATTCAGAAGATAAGCGAAAAAGTAGTCGTGGCATTTTTGCAGATATATGTGGCCATAACTGTGAAATGGAGCGAGTGACAAAACGGGATTTCTTCTCACATATATAAATACAGCATACAATTCACATAAATATCATTGAGAGCAAATGGAAAGAGCGGCACAGCATACGTAAGTACACTTAGGCAGAGTATACACATTTATCCCATCATATATTTATGTAGAGATGTGTTTAGCGTTTATAATCCACAGAGGCTTAGGTACGCCTAACCAAGCTGGCTAGAAGGAGATAATACATTTAAGAATGTCTATATATAACCAGTGAATCGGATAACACTGCTGAGAGGAATACGAACGTCTCTGAGATATAAGACACGTCAACTGAACCGGAATAGATTGCTCCGCTGTTCGATAACTATTGCTTTTGCTTATTGTTTGGTATATTCGTCAGAGAGTCCCTATACAGCAGGAAAGATCTATTAGTGGCTAATAGAAAAAGTGAAGGAGTTGCAGTTGAATTTAAGTTGGAAGTAGTGAAACGGAGCGAGGGAAATGATTCTAGCTCTGTCTACGTTTCTATTATATTATGATGTTGTGTTTTCGCAACTCGGGCAGATAGACAGACAGAGCTAAAGATGAGAGAGATCAGTAGGCCATTTCCACACCGGGCCACTGCAGACTTAACACTAAAACTAAGACTGGCTAAACTACTTCAGTGGAGCTGAGGGAGTACAATCTCTAAAGTCTTCAAAACACATATAGGCCAACTCAGTATATATTGTATATGTTATGTTTTGAGGGCAAAGGAGATCAGGAGGATCTGATCAGGACGAACAGAGTCGAGGCGAGGCCAAGAGGAAAGCCGAATGTTAACGTTTGCCTGTCTTAAAATGCAGCAGTTCACGTCACAACATACACAACCCAACTGGAATTAAGTATCCACGTAGGCACACGGAATATATGCGAGCTACGTGGAAGTGTAAGTAGTCGCACTCCTAATATACATATTGCTGAAGAGACGGCAAAAAATGTCCTGACACCACAAATTACAGTACTAACACAAAGCCTCTGAGTCAAGTCAGGACTCTGTGGGGACTTGGCCTTGCTCTTCCTTTCTCAACGAGAAACGGATATCCCGAATAATACAGCCTTTGACGTTCACTCTCTTCCTGCTCACTGTTTTCAGACGTTATGGTGTGCTCAATGCCAAAACTATTTAATTGCAAGGGACTAGTATGCGAATATCTGTGTGTGCTCCCATTATTGCTGTTGCTCAGTTTTGTTTTTCATTTCTGTTTCCGTACTCTGTGTCAATTTATTTATGTGCTAGTCCTTTTGCGTCGCGGAAAAGTACTCGTCCTCTCTGCACACTATACACTGCTCAGAAATACATAGTTAAATGTAATAATGGCAGCAGTCCTCATCCTGCTGGTACTAGAACGATGATGATGTGGTTGGCTTCTCTGTGCTCCAGTCCCTACTAACTGTGAATTCCGTCTAAAAGATGACTTGTCCTTTCCTTTGCCTTCCTACTCTCCTTCTGCCAACTTGACTTTAGTGTTCTCTTGACTATTTCTATGTTTCCAATGGAAAGACTATCCTTGTTTTGCCCTGAGCTCCTCTGGCCAGACTCCATCCCCGAAATCTATGTACAGTACACATTGTATATACTTAATAGGTACGTTATATACACTGGGACGGAAGGATCCGGGAGTGTCGGGATGAAACTTTCTTTGTCTTTTCTATTCTGTTAACTGGGATTCGACTTTCCTTTTTGGTGCAATCCCTTTCCGTAAATGTACTTATGTAGTTATAGAAGTGGTATTGTGTGGTTTGTGTGCATTAGCAGCTAAAGCTTTATCTCTATCGTCTTATTTCAAATTAAGGCCAATAGGCTCCTATTACAGAAATGTGTTTTGTACATGTACCTATAAGTAAGTACTCCTATCCACACATTACTTCTGTTTCTATCTAGTACATATGACGATGATAGCACTTAGACTTACGATGACTCCATATGTAGATAAGCTGCAACTGCAAGAAATACCATTTGCCAAACACACTACTCCAATGGATATTTGTCTTTTACTTTCAAAGATAACTTTCTGGATAGGTAATATTATGCTATTACTTATATGGTCCTCTTGTGTTTTCATGAAATATCTGTTCTATGCTCCAAGAATATGCTACAGCCTGGCTCCTTTAACCTATTTTCACTCTTTCTATAATGGCAATAATGTCTTGACTCTCATCTTCACCAGTGTGTGATTCAACTGATGTGACATGAGTACAAGACTTTTCCTACTTACTAAGAAACGACAATGTGAAAAACTATGTTCTTACTTATTACTGACACACAGAGAAAACACATTCACATACAAATCCCAAATGTACTTAAATAGCAACATATAAATAAATATACAGTGTACATACTTACTACACAATATGGGTTATACTATTTGCTTAGTCCATTTCATTGAAGTGAAAAGGAATGGCGTTTCTTGTTGTGAATGGAAGAATAAGGGCTGAAGGATATTTCACTTAAGAAAAGACCTAAAGATAGGATAAGACTGGCCAAGCCTGCAAGATTTTGGCATTCTTTGCCTAGTGACTGCACTGACGCTGACAATGAGTGAAAACATATCACATCACAATCTGAACTTTCTGCCTTCGACTAGAATAGATGTGTGCAGTAGGAAAGAGAGGAGGAAATAGTTGATAGTTAGTGTGGAACTCCTCCAAAGGAACCACTCGACTGAAAGAGCAAGTGATCTCCTACGAAATGCATTCTCCACTTTCTTTCGGCTATTGGGTTTCCACAGTCCCTGCTCGATGAGTCTTCCCTCCTTGTCTATCTCTTATCTCAACAATCCTCATATACCAATAACATATCCATCTCTATCTGTAAAGTGTCCTTTTAATGAAATTCTGCTTCTCCGTCCTACATTACAAATTGCAAAGCATGGTCATAATCTCATTGGCTGGGCGTCTAGATAGTCTATATCTCCTTACTCCTAATGCGATGATCTTTAATTTGAAAGATTTCCAAGAAGATGCTACTTGTCACTTGTACCTTGTACTACACATACAATAGCATTTCCATAAGCACAAAGCGATGTCATCCCATTGTTATGCTAATAAGAAGAGTCAACTCATACCTATAGCCACTTGTCCAACTGAGATTACTAAAATTGAGTCTTTTTTGAGCACAATTTTAGGTATATAATTGAAATAAAACTAATGTAGTGTACTGTAACTGCTAATGACGTCCGTAACTCCCTTTTCCCAACTTTGCTCTTATAAATATCAGGAGTGGTGGAGAATTGCAAGTGAAGTAAATCCAATATGCACTTAGGAGGAACAATTCAATTTAGGCCAACTTCGCTTAACTTGCCTCATTCAACTTTGACATCTGATTCCTTCCTACACACGTGATATAGAATCTTATAAGAATCACAGTGGTAACTAAATAGATAGAAGTAACTCCATACTCGGTCGGAAAATTCTTTGCGTCTTTGTACGATGTTCAGATAGTAATCTTTGACCACGAAGTCAGAAAAGTTTAAGGTGCTGTCTTAGTAAATTAGAGCATGTGTTACTTAAATCCGTTTTCTCTTGTACTTTTCCCTTTGTCGGTGACTGTACACTATTAACTAATGTATGCACTACTTTTGTATGTATAACTAAAGTTCAGGAAAATGAATAGATAGATGTAGAATGAATCCAGATATGTCTATTTGATTTAAGTTATGTACTCTCTTATTCTTAATGTTCCTTTCCTCACCGACTTTCTTTGCTTTCTTTCTGCTGCCGATGTGATTCGATGCGATCACTTAACTTTTACTTGCGTCCTCCTTTTCCTCTTTGAGTAGTATAAAGTACGTAGGCAATATAACACTCTGTATGTACTTTCACGGGTTAAATGAAAGTATTCATGCAATGCACTTCTGTACAGTTCACTTTTCTATTCCCTCCTAGCTTATTTTGTCCTGTACATACAGATGCAGGGATGCTGTACGCGGAGATTTCTTACTACAAGATCATGCGCTCCCGGCCCGTCGGACAAAGTCTCTATGTGTGTGTGTTTCTCCCTTTCAAAGGGATTCTTACTTTTACTACTTACATATATAAATACAGTGCCTACTATACAATGCTTATAAGTAGTATCCCTAGGTTTATACATGTGGTTCCTTTTCTCAATATAATCCCGGTTTGACTCCGCAGTTGATATATAGCGAATGCCACTGCTGGTTTCGAGTTAAGTTAGGTTTGCTTAACTTACACTGACTGGAATTTAGTATGAGATGGATGTACGGTATAAAATTTGGAGAAAGAGAGCCACTAGGAGAGCAGAGGGAGATGAGAACGACGTTCCTTGTTACACTGAAGTGCAGAACAGCTTCATCTCATCTCTGCTCTCTCTCAAGTCAACTAATGCAATATAACAACGTGAGCTTAGAAATGAATTGGACGGAGGCTGTTGCAACTTGCAAGTGAACTCGGCGAGTGAGTGAGTGAGTGAGAATGTTACGTAACTCCCTGTGTCGGTTAGTTCTAAAATAATAGTCATCGCATTCAGTGTAACATAAAGTGGGACTACTTCTCCTCACTACAACTCTTTCATTTCCCATGCCAAACCAAACCTCCTGGCTCTCAAACAGGAACATCCGATGAAGAACAATGAGCAATCTCAAGCCGAAATCAAATCAAATCTACACTGCAACACATTATTTCTATATGCGTATAGAGAGACCTGAACAACATCCACCCAAACCCATTCGTCGTGTAACCAGGCGAAGCCAAAACCACATCATACATTTACACTCCTGCTATATCTCACTTTTTCGAAGATTTCAAATCTACTATGTGTATACCAATGTGTTGGGCCATCCGTGCAAAAGTGGGGCCTATAGCATAAGTATACATTTTGCAGATTGTGAAATACCGTCATATACTAAAATTGAGCTAAAGTGAAGCAGACAAGGATAAAGTAACACTCATAGCATTAGACAAGAGTGAGCGAGTATGCACATACATACCAAATAAACAGTGTAGGTATGCCCTGAAGTGAGTTGTCAGAAAACTAAACCTAAAACAAAGGCGGCTCTGTGGGGAATATTTATACACTAAGATACATCTAAAGATACTACATAGCCACTCACAATAGAAAAGCCTTTCAGTTTCGTTCAACTGAACACAAACGCTGTACTGACGATGAATACTGAATAGGGAAACTAGATCTGACACTGAATCCACATCCCACATCTCCAATCAAAAACTATACCGTGTCACCACAACAAAGTCCCTTTTTGTCCCTAATTTCTTCATTAATTCTAGTTATCCAAAAATATTCAGTGAGCTGGTGTTATTTACTATGCTAGTTAGATCAAAGATAGACCATCGGGATATCACATCAGGATATAATTGGCTACTATTTACGTTTGTTGCTGCACAAAATCAAGGACTAGACTAGACTGCAATGGAGATACCTTTAAATATACTACTATTGTATTACTATTCAGAGCAGGAACTACCTTTCTGTCTTTCCCCGTTCCCAGATAACATCTTAAAGCACATAAATACCTGACCACTGCTGTAATACAATGAGACGTGCACTTATTTCTGAACAACAACATTACGTCACAACGAGAGTTAAATGATAACCATAACATGTGCAACGGAAATCTGGAGGAGATAGGTATTTAAATACTTCGTAATAGTGTAGTCTATCACCGTCTGTTATGTTATGTTGAAGATTGCATCTCAGTCAGGTTATATCATATCCAGGAGCTATTTATTCACTCCTGAGGGCGAAAGATAACTACATTGTAAATGATTCAATTGGTACAGGTCATATTTCCTTTGAGTTTCCGTTTGCCGGTAGTGGAGCCAATTATCTATTCAATTATTCAGTTTACGCACCCACAATCACTCAATCCGTGTAATTTAATCAAATGCTTCTTCTGTGTGGAACCGTCCTGGGAATAGAGATGTTCAATTCAATCGTAATAGAGCACCATTTAGAGAGCAGAGTGGCCTTCCGGGAGAAAGAACTGATTGTTCCAGTAGACCTCAAAATTAATGCCCATCAAACACCTATACTACATACTGTTGTGCATTGTAAATATACTCACACGCTGCAGCAAGTAATAGCATTCATTCTTAAAATATTGATGCTAGCAGGCTGTATATAGGTCTCAAATTGTTCGTTGAAACAAATCGAATTCCAAATGAACAATCGAGCTACTGCAACATTAATCTTATTAATGCCTCACTGTTTTTCATTGTGCTCCAATTTGTAACACCAACAACCGTTGCCTACTCTTTTACGTCATCAATAATTGTCTGCAGATTCATAAAGGTCATAATTCCAGAGAATTCTGCTACGGATAAGAAATAGGTATCTACAATTTCCAATCGTATAAATAGACGTGGAAAGGAGCACTTAAACTTTTCACGAACATTCCCTCTTTAGCAAAAGTCTGGCTCAAAGTTGTTGCTCAACTTATAGTTCATGCATAAAAAATGACACTATGACTAAATCAGGAGAATGAACAGGACCGTGTTACGTTGTTGGTCTCGGCATAAGGCAAGTTAAGCCAAGCTGCGGCAAGACAACATCTTCGTCCTATCAGTAGAACTCACCTACATATATGTAACCATATTATAGGATCATATCGTCACTGGCAAGATGTACATACAAATGTTACACTTGAGGAACGGGAAGTTCTATACGTATATCACGAAGCACTCGAATTCTTTGTGTCTTCCGCTCTGACTTTACTTTTACTTGTCTTTCTCTGCAGTGCACCGCAGAGATTTTGGATTGGAAAGAGCAACTCGTCTGGAAGAACCGACGAAATATCAAATGAAGATGACAACTTGGGCTATGAATTGAAATATTATTCTCACTGAACATGACAATCTCTAGCTTTTCTCCCAATCTTTGCATTTTGAATCCTAAATCTCAAATACGGATACGTCGCCTGCGAATATCTAGTTTCGTACTTACGCTGTGCGCTACCGATTTGATAAAAACGGCACGATGTTCTTTGACTTACATTCAGTATACATTTTATGCCATTTATATCAATGAAGGTATTCCCGAATAGAGTACACACGACACAGAGAGATGCAAATGTAATGCCGAGAGATCTCGCACGCAGATAAAAATATTGTATTGAAAGTACTTTGAATTTCGATTGATCTTCACATATGGTAATAAAAATATCACTTCATGACTTTTATACTATTTCCCATGTACGAAATTTAGGAATAGCTACAATCCATCTGTTCTACTCAGATTTTCTAACATGTACTCTCACGGTTAGCAAATACGTAAAATCTTTATGTGGAACCCATAAATGTAAAAGTGCCATACTAAAGACTAGTCTACAGAGGGAAAACGAATTGCTGCATATTTAAATACGAAATAAAATACTGATATCGCACACTTTAATTTGCAGTTGAGCTGCAAATAACCATCCAATGATTAACAGAGACTCAGTCCAGTACCAAGACTATACAGTACTCATCCGCATTTAAAATAACGCAGTGCATCATATTGTGTAGTAAAGATATGATTTTGGTTCAAGGTAGTACCATAGAAGGTTTTAGAGGAATGCATTAGGATTTCTTGCGTATATCCTAAATTCTTATTTCTGGCACCTTTAGCAATGGCATTTCACTGTTAGCCTCCATTGTGAACAATAGAATGATTATTACGGAGCACTCAGTGTGTGTAATGTAACTTTATTCACTCAGAAATATCAGAGAAACGTGTCCCACTCTGCAGCGAGTTAAACGAAGGCAAGTGAGCCACGAACGAAGGAGAATTAACAGGACTGACTGGATTGCACTGGAAAATTGCTCTAATATTCTCACCACATGTAACGAACGGAGGAGTGCGAGGAATGAAACTCAACTCATCTTCATGTCTGTCAGACGAAACGAGAGGATTTTATTGATATTCCCACTCAGCCCACGTTCACAGCACGAATGTCTAGGTGCTTATGTAAGTATGGAGTAAATAATTTCTCTCTCTGCTAGTTCTGCTCTATCCCACCAACATTTGCACTACATTCCACTGAAGAGGGAGAGATGGGTCAAGTAAAGCTGCTCATGAAATACAATAATGTATCCGTATGTGGATACATCATCGTTAGCATTGACTTTTACTCTCTTCATTACATCATAACGAATAAACAATCTCTCTGCAGTTACAGGTCCTGCTTCAGAAATTCCCTGATTGCGGATACTCAACCTACGGTAACAACAATCCCGTCTAAACACCCTCAGCCCTGATATTAGCACAGGCAGTGAACCAGACACTGCGAATTAAAACAACTAGATTCGTTAACTTACGTAGGATTCTTTTATGGTCTAATAATATCAGATGCAGACGACAGACTGATTGTTAGCTCCAAGTATACCAATAAACAAGATCAGAAGAGAACTCAGCTATTCGGCTATCACTAATAATCTGTTTGCCTTGATGTGGTAATCTTGCATGCAAAATATGTAGGCAGAAGATACACAACCTGATTTGATGCTCAAGAATGTTGACCTGTACCTTCAAGTTGAGCCACCACAACCACATTTTCTTCTTTCTTGTCCTTCACAAAAAATAGCTACATAGCTAAATTAAACACGTATAGAAGATGTTATGACTCTAATGCCCTATCTGGGCTTTAACTACACTTTTCCGTTTTTGGATTTTCGTTTTTACTCGTCCCGATATTGTTCCTTAGTTTGTCTGCTTTTCTCTCGATGTTTAGAGAGGACTGAAGGATTTTATTACGTACTGCATTAGTAAATAGTGACATCCACTTTGAATGTTTCCTTCCTTTATTGTTACACCTTAAAGAAACAAACCCTACAACTCCCGTCCGTCTCATCCATGCATGCTTTCATGCTCCGCTACATTTTTGTTTCTATCTATACGTACTTTCCATGTAATTCAGTAAAACACAAGTGACTTGGTACACACTACACAGAGACCACGGAGTGTGGAGTCTTTATTCATAACCAATCACAACTCTACATGTATTTAAATACAGTTCACTCACTCAGTACACTGTTCGAGGAAGGGAAACCAAAACTAGCAAAGGTAGTGAGTGTCATGATCTTTTTTACAAGTGATCCTCAGAAGAGTAAATAATATGGTGGAGTTTTTCAGCAGGAAAACGAATGCGTAATGTAAACTACTACTTAGAAAATATCTGCCTAGTTAACACAAGATGGAAATGTTCTGCTAAGCAAGGATTGGAGTGAGGTTGAAGACAGACTCACTTTTAGGTCCCAACCAGTCCGCAGTAGTAAGACAAAACAAGCCTTTTAGTAGTTTCATCTTCATCCCCTTATTCTGCTTCAGGCAATGCTAATGAATGGCACTTGAAATGGAATTCTTCCATTTACATCTATACAAAACGGCTGGAACTTGACTTCATTCAACTGTTCACATTCAAGGATAAAGATCCCTGTGATTCTCACTTTTCGCTCCATGTACTCATTTAACTATATTATGATGTGCAGCTAGTCTAAACGCACGTCTTTCTCACCCTATGGTTATACGCTCAAATCCTACTTTTCCACTCTTCAAATTTAGGCATGCAGATTGACAAAAAATTATCTTTGTACTTGATCAGTTAACAATCATTATTATTAAGTTGACATTTACATGTGGGCAAACATTGGTTTCAGACAAAATGATATCAAAGCTGTCAATCCATAGGCATTTCCCAATTTTATGATGAACAGGTAGAAATTGTGGGAATCATGCAACCAAGTTTATGAATTCACAAAATAAGATTTGAGCCACTTGATGTAAGATTATTTTTTGTGCTGCATGTTTTCCTCAGATTTCCTCAGCTCTTTGGAATCACGTATTGCCTTACCTCAAATAATGCATGCTTATTAAAGATAAGTAAAAAAACAGATTCCGTGATCTTCAAATTATGTACACGGACTAGAATTCCCACTAGAGTACACATGTAGGAAAGGAAGAAGGATTGAATCGTTTTAAGTATGAGTGTTGCTTAATTATATATTTAAACCTCCTTGTTGAACCATTATTATTCAAGGTATTTAATACACGTAAGTATTAGGTAACTCTTACAAAAGAAAATGATTCGACATTAGCCATTTATTAGTCATTACTATTCACTAGTATGAGGCCATACTCAAATGGGTACTAATATGCATTTTAAACATGCTCTTGTGCATTATTATTCACACAGCCACGATTAATGCTGCACAAATCTGAAACTGCGATACATGTGGATGTAGTTAAGTGAATTTATAATTTCTTAGCCCTAGGATGTCAAATGTTAATGTTATTTCTATCTCCTGCATCTTAATGAGCGCTCTTTTAGGTTAATTGCATTAACAAACAAATAGATTCGACTCAAGTAAATGATAAGTAAACGAAAGGGGTAAGTACAGTTTGCTGTCTCATAAATACACGTGCCATTTGCGATAGCAGACTATCTCTGCAGGAGTTAATTACTATTTCCCTCGGAATATTATAATATTAACGAGGAAATTATGCACCTGAAAACGTTGAATTTAATACATTTGAGCTCACAGTGGTTGATTTGCATTGCATGCATGGCCTGGATAGTCAACGCCAACGATGCCTAATAGCATGCAAACAGAGCATTTATTATTTATAAGGTAGTTATACTTTGATGTACATGCAGTGCCAGCTCACAATCTCTGTAATTAAATAGCACACCTGTACTGTAAATAGGACTCCATCCACTAGCATGCAGTATAATTTCCAGTTTCACGTATCACGTAAAACGCACTTTGTCAATTAGGGGATGACTTATAAAATCAGTTGGTTCATTCTAATGGCGTAGTGTTGCGATTAAAGTTGCTTGACTAATTCGGCAGAAGTCAAATGATGGTAAGTAATTGGTTAAACGTATAATGCACTGCTACAGGAAGATTAAAAACCAAGTTGACATCCTTTTTCCTGTTCTGTTCTGAGTTAATCTTGGCAGAATACAATAAGAATTATCATTACCATTACCGTAGAGCAGGCCACATTAGCTGAAAAATTATCTGCTGCCCTTTTTCTTTGTCTAGGTGGTTGTAAGTGTAGATGTGTTAAGTTAATGGGGAAAGTCTGTGTCTCCTGTTGGTTATAAGGGTTAATGTGTTCTAATCTCTTAAGCAGTTCCACTGTTCCTACTCCGCATCTGTGTGTGATGTGGTCATGTGCTGTGGTTTAGTTTCTCTAGGTTCGTCTGTTTTGATGGGGTAGTAGTGGTACAACAAAAGCAAAAGCTGTTGGTAGTGGGAGGAAACAAATGTATCCGAACTTTACGAGCATTGCAAATAACAATGAGAAAGAAGCAACCAAAACCGACATGCCTTCATACATAGGTGCTCAATTTGCTTACACAGTTCCATTACGTAGTCATAAGCAATATCAGTAAGAGTGTTGGGACGTCTCGTCCGAAGGACAATATTAGTGAGTCGTTGAGCCTCCTGTCAACCCCATTACTACGAGCTCTTCCCTTATGATTACACCTTGTACTCAAAAAACAGGCACTCGTCTGGAATTGAATGACTTAAGTTACACACTTCGCTATACCCACTTCCATTATGCTCCATAGGGGTAATGACACTATGGAACGCATCTTGTGCACATTGAATTTCTATCATATCTATACCTATGAATTCTATAGTAGTACTTAGCCATTATCATCCCAGAGCAGCCTACGCTGCTTCTAAATTCAGCTCGGATTCTCTGCTATCTAGCAAAAGTAAATACTAATATAATTTAATGGACACGCTTCGTAACAACATAATACACATTTTATATAAGTTGTGCCATAAAAATACTACGCATGTCATAGTCGTAATTTTTTCATTGCTCATACCCAGATAGGTAGTCAGTATTTCAAAAAGAGTACGCATATGCCATATATTCTCAATCCTAGAGATGAACAAATACGACATGACATAAAACAGCATACCATGTCATCCTAGACTAACAGTTAAATATTATAGGAGCCTTACTGCGATGGAAAGCAATAATAATAATGCATCTACAGGAATACAAATACTTTCAATATACTCTACTCAACTATAGACATAATATTGGTATTCTAGTGGTAGTATTATAGTTACCTGGAATTGCAGAATAGGGTATTCGGGAGGAGTCGATTCAGTTATCTTTACACTACTGCTACAGTATATGTTGAGCAGACAATAGATTTGTGTATAATATGATTACCAATATAGGATTTATATTCTACATAGGAGATAAGGTGCACAGGTAATAATAGAGAGTAGTAGTAGGAGGAAGAGGAATCGAAAATAAAGGATTGAATGGGAGTGGAAAGGAATGGCATGCATGGCAATTCAGTTGGGTGAGTTTGAGACAGATAGGCCAAGGGAAGCAGACGAAGTAAATCAGCAAATAGAGAATGCTGACTTGTGTGCAAATGTAGCAGAGATAATACGGAGCTTCCTACTTAACTAAATCAGAAACGGAAGGGAGCCATGGCCATGAGGCAAGGAAAATATCAGTCTAAATAATAGCAGAAGACCAAGATCAACTGTCTGTTCTGTTTCTGTCTCTCGATCTGACTTACACAATTATGTAAACAATACAAATGCCTACCTAGCAACTTCATGGAATACAAAGCTCTGTCAAGTGATGCCAGGCCAAGTGGAGTCAGCCACGTTATAGTTTCTTGCATCGTTCATTTACCTACTTGGTCTGGTTAAGAGAGACGTAAGGTGACATTAACTCTAAAGAATGGTATCATTAACGATTCTCGGGTAATGAAAACACATGTCACAACTGTAAATGGAGTACTAACTAACCAAGCACAGTGTGTGCAATGTCTGTCTTGGCCCCACTTCGACTCCTCGCCTATACGTGCCAATAAAAGTACAATGTGCGTAGGTACCTTTTACATGTCATGAGCAGGCCTAAGCCGTGAATCTCAGGAAAGAGACGATACCAACTGAATCTGTAGCGACTATTTAACTGAGAAGTCTGCATTGCATTATGCTATTTGGCTCCACTCATGTTCTTCTGCAACGATTATCATTCCATACATGCTCCTCGTTTAAATAACATTGGCGCAAATGTGTATCCCAGTTTATCTTTATTGTTTCCTGCGCTTCTGCCCTTTTATTTTTAAAATTCATATGGAGACATAATACTTTCCGTTTTCACAAAATGTCCCTATTTACCTTGTGAATCGAAGAAATCGTACTTATCCCATTTGTACTTTGTATTGTACTGTGCTACACACTCAAATAAAGTATTGTGTACAGAACAGTATACCAAATCAGCATCACTCTATACTTATGCTATGTCCGTCCCTAGAACACTCATATCCGATTCCAATAAATAGAATAAAGTACACCTAACCCATTTTCCTAGTCTGCCTTTGGCTATATAATATTCTTTGAGTAGCAAGAAGTTATTGGTTATGTTGTCACAAGTAAACAGTAAACGACTACCCAAATGTAATTGTATGGCTTAAAATGCTGAACGGAACTTCATGTATGAAAGCTGAGGCTTTATGTAAGATATTAATAATTGAATTATTCACGAACGACCCAACATTTATATACTTTTGTGTGTTTTTATTGATAAAAGAAACATTTTCTATTCATGGCAGCATTAAAAATCCATTTGGTCTTCGACCACTTACTAATACCGACATATATACATTCACGAAGGCTTACAACGTGGAAAATCATTGCCTTATACAATTCTAAGTGCGTAGATGACTGGAAACACAAAGAATTGTTACTACCATCCAGGCTAGGGTTATGTTATGTCAGCTATTAGCTACTACTAATACGGTATAATATCATGCTCACAAACTCACAACGTCTGATACTTTTGTGATACTACATTACATTACATTGCAACGAGTTGGTTGTACAAAGCATGCTACTCCTAGGTCTTCGGCGTCTTGTCTTCTTCACTATATGTATTATGGCATATTATGACTATGAGAAGGAGCAGTGAAGGCAGAAAAGTTAATAGTAAAATCGATAAATACAACTAGCATAACATGAGACGAGAGAACATTCCGAGAATTATGCTTTGCAACATTTTTACACAATTCTTCCTTCATTCCCTCAAATACAAACACAAAGAACAGATACTTTACCTATGTATTGTTATCTAGAAGTATGCCATGGAAAACTTGAATGAGTGCAGCCAATCGTTTTCTGAATATCTGTTCAGTGTTCACTTGTACATAAACCAGATGAACTGACTGCACAGAAATGTATTTACAATTTAAAATAATGTTCAATACATTGCACTATGTTGTCCCAATGGACTATGATAAGTATCCACACTGTATTCCGAGAAACAGAACATAATATTTGCTGCTGTGCATAGTATTATTTCATTGGCACCTACAACTCGTAGTTCCCTAATTCAAACCAGAACAGATATGTGTCCCATAGGGGAGTTGCCATTCTTTTCACTCCATATTTCACTGAAATTAAATGAAATCGCGACTTGCTAAAGTTGGCCCTTCAAAGAATAACATTATTAAATTTTGTGGTTTCAGCTACCACCTTTCCTTAGAACAGATAACAGACCATCAATGTAGGTATGCAATTTTCAATAGAATGGAAACAATCCCTTTATTATTCTGATCAGACATGTATACATCAATTAACAGTAATAATAAATTAGAAACATCCTTTAACCATCAAACCCTTCCTGCATGTGGGCACAAATGTTTATTATTCCTAAATAAGTCACCCCTAAATAAAGATACACATATATAAACCTAATTAACTTACCATTGCAATAATCATTAGGTACTTGTACCGTACTTTGTGAGCGGAACGGGCGATATGGAAAACTGTATCTGTAAAGAGACGTTCGCATATATTATGTCATCAAAAAATCGCATTTTTTGGACCTTCTCCCCCTCAGTCATTACATGTCAACATTTGCCTGACCCCTCTCTGATATATGACATTATTTCCTACCCCCTCCCCAAAAAGGACTGACCTTTCACTTTCTTTAATTTGTATTTTTTTCATGATGACTTAATAATGAGTTTCGACCCCCACCCTCCCCTTGTCAACGTCAACATTTACCTGGACCCCCCCCCCAAAGTGTAACATGTGAACGCTCCCTTAAAGTAAATGCATAACCGATAATTTGCAAGTAACGATATTAAAATTAAACGATATAAAAAGGGAAGAGTGGGGAATAGAGACTCAGGCTCTGGAATGATATTACTAAAATGTAGATGTATTCACACAAACAGAATCCTTGACAATTTATTCACGTAAGTATAGTCTATTAATGCTAATAATATTTATTTCCTTTTCATGAGCCATATAGCACGTACCATAAAAGAATGATACTCTCCGTAAGTTCCGTAAGCCTACTTAGTATACATAGTAAATAGTAGTAGCAGTATATTTATCAATTCTTCTTTCATACCTGTCTGCACGTGTGAGTATTCAATAGACAGTACTAGTAACAATAATGTATGGGGGAAGAGCGGATGTAGCGGAAGTCCGTCTATACGATACGAGTCATGAATCATGATCTGGCTGCAGCAGAATATTTTATTCCTCATTAACTAAGGTATCCGTCCGTGTCATCGTATCTGAAAGGACATGTCATAGTCATGGTGTAGCAGCATGCGATGCAACACTCAGCCCAGTCAGTCTGAGAAACGAAGAAACTCTATCTACTTAGTTCCATATTAAACTTTCATGGATATTTTCTAAAATACAAATACGTATAGCCACAGACGAGGAGAGCACAATAATTTGATAGTATTATGATAGCATATCATCACATGAATAATATGTCACGCTTCTGCCTTGTCTTGTTACTTTTGCAATCCTTTGCCGTTGAATGTCTATATGTGACTATACATTAGAGCAGCATTGCAGAAAGAAAGTTAGAGAGCAGAACAATCTCATTTTGTCTAACGCTCTGTGCATGTCGGAATTTTTTGCACTTAGGCACCTTACTGTTGGCAATTTTTTATCTGGGCATACTAAAGGGACGGAAAACTCGGTAATTTACTGAATCCTGCTAATATGAAGATTGAAGGTGCACTGAGAACAGCAAATCTTGTACCTCAAAAATTCACAATGTCTCAAAGTTTTCTCCTACTTTCAAAACTTATTTTAGCTCAACTGCATAAATTATTTAAATATTTCATTACCGCATGGCATGCGTTGATGGGGCTTGGGAACTTGCAAAGCATTCGTCTGCATCGTATGTTCAAGTGCTGCAACAACTATTGTAACCTTGATTAAAATTTTCTGTATTATCTGTCCTAATATCAATATGGAAGTAAATACGTCATAGCCATGTTATATTCTGGATACCGTAAAGACCGAAAGAACTCCACCCATAGTCCTTTCACTTAGTTTCAATCCAATTTCACAAAAATATTCAGACTTGCAAAGTTACGAGTTTTACGGTGGATTTAGAAAAGATTCAATTTCTTGACTGTCACTCCTACATAGAGCTATAATGACGCTGAGAATATTTTCTCGCTTGAAAAAATGGAGCTGGAAAATTGCTTTCCTGTATTCATAACGAATACTAATGCAAGAAGAGGGGAAACAGTATCATTGTCAAGTATGTTGTTCCATACATTGCACAGAACAACATTACACAGAATAGAATAGCGATCCATCCATTTAGCAGGAAGAAAGTGATGGCATTAATATAGTTCTTAAGAGTGAGTTCTTTATTTAAGTTAAGTAGGTAAGTGTGTAACGATTAGTTGTGGCTGGCCTGCCCTATAATACTACAAACATACTTTAAAGGAACAAATGTTGCCTTTATTTTATTTACTACTGATTGTAGTTAGTTGCTATTTGCTGCAGTTATACTTTAGGTAGGCTTTTATCAAACTTCTTCTCAGAATAAATAAAATAGTTTCATGAGAAACAGAAAACGTCGCATTATCTGCATACTACATAAATTCATGAGTTTTAATATCCGTAACAACATGAGTATAAGGAAGATAACAAAGCTAGTCGAATATTGTGCTAGGAGTAATTTAAATAAGTAGTATGTAGTAGAGTTCGATTCAGTTAGTAGTAAATACATGGCATAGTGTTTTTGTGTTCAGATGAAGAAATGTACTAATAACTTTTGAACCTTGACCTCTATCTACTATTGAGGTATGTAAAAGTGTAAAAGAGGCTGTCAGCTTTCGAATAAGCTGAATCACAACTTTCTAGGATAAACAGAACTGAAGTTACGTTGATTTTTAGTTTTTTCCTCTCCCCCAGTTAGGGGGAGTGACCAATTTGGCCCATTTCCGAACTTAGTCTTCGTTTTGATTCTAAAATAAGTATAGAAAGTTTGAACGAATTATATGTATCCGTTCTAAAAGGTTTTGCGGATAGTAACAGACGCACAGACAGACGGCATGGGTATTTCCATAAAGATAGCAAAACCGTCTTAATAAGTTTCTTTCATCCTAAGTAGAACTGTTAGTAAGGTAGCATTTGAAGTGTGAAATGCACGCGAACGACAAATTTATTACAGAATTAATTATACACTACTATTCATAAAACGTCTCAAGATTTACAATATGTAGTATGTTGGTAAATAGTTTGGAATTGGAACTGTTAGAACTCCTCAAAATAATTCAAGGCAGTTCAAAATAAAACACCATTTTAACTCGGGCCTCAGCTAAGAAAGAATTTCAAATGAAGATGAGGTATGGCATAAAATGGGTAATACATCTATGCAAACGACGATAACAAAGTACAAAACTACATTGAAGCCCAACTTAGTTAGTTTCATTTTTATTGATGGGACATTTCACTCTAAAGAATTACATTTGGGAACTAACTAACTGAACTACTGTAGACATCACAAATTCAGACATGTTATTATGTAATATTTGCCACAAACGGTTAGCAGAAAGGACTCAAGTTTTACATTTTCCCTGGAGGCTAAAACGGAATAATTACAGTACTGTTGAGCTATAGGTACGGAGTAAGGACACGCAAAGTATGAGTGGTAAATAAAATGTGGTAAGTCCTTGCAAATTCCGCATTATATTTTGCAGCGACTAGGCCACCATAATCTAAGTAATGTAACCGCATGGACAAGTAGGCTATTCTCTTACTTTAATCTGAGGAGCTCTCTTGAGCTGTATATAAAATGGCAACTATTTAATTAAAGTTCCCTGCAGTTGGAATTCAAAGCAGAATTAAATTTTTGGAAAATATGCCTCTGCTTTCAGAATTTAAACCTTTGGCTTGCATGTCCAGGCTGTTTTAATTGCATTATGCCTCACTCTTGCTACTGTCATTCTGAGTAACTATCTCAAAAGACATCAACTTTTGTAACTTAGGTAAACCTTGTTAGTTATCATATCTTTATGTGTGTCATTTCCTAAGTGCTCTATATAGTAGATGACAATAACAGTGCCTACTTATAGAGGAGTATGTTTGAATTTATCAGCATGAAAGTCCTATCTCTATGCAGTGGGCGAAAGTTTAGGGAGAGGAAGGACAACTTATAAATAAGCTTTAATCTTTTATTAGATCCAGGAGAACAAATAGGGAAAGAAATTGAGTTTCTCCGAGAGTTTCCTTTTCTTGATACTAAAGCATTGACAAAGACTGACTGCCCAGTGCCGTCGAAAAGTCCCTTGTCGTCTCCTCTGTCTCTGCTTGCCAGATTCAGCCATTTACAATTCACATCTGCTGAATTGTAGGACTCATACATCTACTTCCTCTGACTCAACTCATTTCGACGGAGTCCTAGGGCCATTTCTTCCACCATGCCTTGTTCTCTTTTGATAAGAGAACGTATAGATAATGTCACCTTTCCCACTTATTACATAATGGTAATGGTGTCTGTCCTGTCAGTCTGTGTGTATTCTAGCGTAATGCAAACTTCTTTTCTTTGCCTGAGAACACAGCTCTCCGCGCAATTAACAATAAGCCAAGCCCAGCTGCACCGCAGCCGAGCCAAACCAAGCCAAGCTTCATTATCTCCCTGTAATTCGCATTCGCAATCTAAATGGATGGATTTCCATTATTCAGTATCCAAAAGGAAACCGCCACTAGTGGCTGGCTATACGCTACAACGACTAAGTTTTCAAATAGTTGTAAGCGATTTGGGGAACCCACCTAGATAACAATGACTAGGAAGCACTAACTGAATTGACACGCCTTTCCAGTGTGCACTTGATATTTTCCCTTGTTTCCAACTATCTTTGCAAAACTTTTCTGAGTGTGTATACTTTTGTTGAAGTACGTTGCAGATATTTGTAAGGGCCATTTAGAACAATAAATATATCCGGTTTACTCACACTTACTTCTATTATGTAACACAACTTCATGCAAATGTTAGTCTTAGTACGTTCTTAATAATTGTAATATCTGCAGTGCTTGTGGGTTACAAACTACGCACACGTTACCTTCGTTTCCAGTGAATGTGCTAACTTTGATACTAATTGGGAGCCTGGGAACTCTAGTTAATGGAAGGCGCATACTTTGCCATACCAAAGCAATAATGTATTTAATGGCTCGCCAAGACTCGACTCATTTCAAGCTGTTCGTTTCATTTGATTCTGTTTATTTATGTTTCTTTATTTGTCTTTGCTTTGTTGGCAATCAGTAAGCAAGGTCGTCGGTTCTAATTTTGCTCTAGTTTACCTTCAACTCTTAACCTCCTTTGTATTAGCAGACATACACTGTCGTTTCGTAGTACCACAAACTGACTTGATTGGTTACTCTACTGACTTAAATACATCGTCCTATCTTGTGCATATTTGGTACATACATGTCTAAAAGCATTTTCTACTCCAACTTACCTTCATTTCCCTATGAATCTTGACAGGAATTCCAGTAGATGTCAACTTGGATTTTATTGTTTACTTACAATTAATATTGCATTTACGATTTGAGTTAGCCATGCAAACAGAGCAAAGAAGTCCTTTTTGTCAGTTATCAGGACAGAACAGCTCAGCAAACATAGAGCCATTAATAAATGATGCACAAATAGGTAGATGACTATGGATGTGTGTACTTTATCATCTATGAGTAATCGCTGCCCTGTTAATAAACTGTTTTCGATGCTTGTGCAAATATTTATTCTACATTCCTCGTTGACTTAAATATTTATTGCATTACATAACTACACTTGTGTCCTATCCAAACCTTGTTTTCCTTACCTTGTAACAAAACCAAGACAAAAATTGCTCCGCAAAGAAGTAAAGTCAATGCCATGAAGAAAGACATACTAATTCAGAGCTGGGAATTTAGAGTGCAAAGTAAAGCATGTGATCTACCTACATAAAGTATTTAGTAGACTTTTCTCAGGGATATCTAGGACTTAATACTAAAATGCAATAATCTGCAGAGGACGTGAAGAAAATCGGTGTAGGTTATACAATTTCAATACGAATTGCCTGCCTCAGTGATATGAATAATCCAGGATTGAATATATTATGCCTGTGACATTTACCTAAGCAGTATACATCAGCTGGGAAATACATAATATGGCTACTACTATATAAAATACGGATGAAGGATATATTATTTATAAGTATGCATACCCTGCCAATTTCTCATTTTGCGTAGGTACACAAAAGGGACAAGTGAGACTTACAGTTCTTTTCTTATAATTAATATTATGTGAAGCATGTGTCTATATAAAGTTAGAATGAACCTTGAATATAATAGCAGGAAAAGAACATGTAGGCTGATTACTCCCGAATGACTCGAAGCTACATTTACCGGTGCAATAAAATCGGAGCCGTAGGTAGACTTTAGGTGAGTATATGAGTGAGGGAGGCTTATCACTTATGCATATCTACCTGCATACCCTCGTAAAAATTATATTGCTCTGCGTGTTTATAATCTATAAATATTATCCCGTAAACATTCGCCTCGTATGGCTCTGCTCTTAAAAGATGTCTATAGTAAGCAGTAAATCTCGTATAGATGCATCTAATGCCAAATTATACAGCAATATGCTTTTCGATATATTTTTCGGGGCTACTTTTGCATCGCATGTAGTAAGATGGATTTGGCTTCTGGCAGGGAGATTAGTGTACTGAATCTCTGTATAGGGAATTATGTATGAAATATGGTTGAAGAACGATAACATGTTCATAAATGCTATTAAAGGGAAAAGCAACAATAGTCGGCGGATGGCAACCCAGTTGGTTCGTTAACAATAAAGTAATTTCATGCATTTACAAGTTAGATTTAGTAAACTGTTAGTTTAGCGAGAAGATAAATGAAGAATGGTTAGTTATTTAGTAAAAGTATAACTAGAGAAAGAAGTAGAGGTGTTATTAGGAATTAGCCTTACAGAGCAGACGAGACCTCCAGTCCAGGCGAGGCTCTGTTGTACATAATGTCCCATATTGTACAACAACAGAAGAGAGCCAAGCCAAGTCAGCCGAGCAGCACAATAAAATTGATCATTTAATAACCCATAAAACCGTTTAAACACTAATTATACTTTCATTTCCATATACACGTACAATACATACATATCTATCTTACAGTCATAACATTAATTCCTTAATATTCATTTTCATGCACTGAAAACTCTCCGCAGTGACTAATAAAACTAATAAACGTAAATCCTAGTCGTAAACTAATAAATTTCGCTAAATGATGTATTTGGTAGTTGGTACTAATCTGTTCTGCCAACCATAGGCCGCAATACCATTTCACATTAGATAATTACTTTTGCATGCGACTAAAGTGTTGAAGGTTATACAAAGTAAATATCCTAGAAATCCCTATCATAATTACAGAGAGAGAGAGAAAGAATTAATTTTACCTTCCCCACTGAAGAGTTCGGGAAGTCCATTACTGTTGGAGTAAACCATTTTACGACGAGAAGAAGCAGAATTAACACAAACTAAAGTAGCAACATAAGTACGAATTTCAAACTCGACGCACTTGACAAGCTGACACATGCAGCTCGTCCTCTCTGCTACCCTGTCTCAAAGGAATAGCCAAGCCGAGTCAACGACTGACTGGATGACTGGACAAAGCCCAAAGTGCCGTCCCACTGGAAATAGCCTGGGACGGCTCTTGGTTTAACCAAGTTTCTATAGTTCGTTTCCAAATTTTCCCTTTATTCTGTTCAGTTAAAGGACAATTTCTTTCTGTTTACTTTGCCATTGGGACGTATCATAATTGCTTTGCTTTGGTTTTCCTAGCACATGAAGAGTGAGGAGGGTCTTCGGATTTTCCAATCCATACAGGTGCGTCCAATTCCACTCCAGTTTTCTATTGTGTCTTCAATTTCTCAAAGTTTTCCTTTTTCTTGGCTAATAATAATAATAGGAGACAACGCAGCCCTCTTTTCTTATGAATTATACTGTGCTTTGGTATTTCAACGACGAATCAACCGACGAAAAGACGACGCCTTTGCCCTGGCCTTTCCTCCCGTAGTTCAGACTGACTTTCCTGGAGTTTTTTGGCTGTGATGTTTATATTGTAGTATAATATGTATTTATTTGATATATATTTACTGCCTTTATAAAGAATACATGTAGGTAATATAGGTAGCTACGTATACCAGAATGTTGTTTGCTATTTGCTGCAAGTTTTGAGTTGACTCGTTTCAGATTATCGAGTTTCCAGTTCCAGGACTCTATATGAGCCTATGACACAGGAAACAACGGACGAAGATGTTTAATTTATGAGCGCAGTGTTACAGCGTTAGCATAAAACACATCTCTCCTGCCTCCACATTTTGCTTGGTGTTTGCTTCTCTGGAGTCTGGAATCGTGTTCTTTGTCATGTACAATCTATAGGACTTTGAAAAAGTTGGCAATTCCCCCTGGCTTGGCTTGCTTCGGGTGCTGAAATTATTCAAGCTTTCACCAGCCAACACTGTTTGGGAAGATTTAAATTGAATTGACGCCCCAATCGTTTTCACCGTCGACGACCACGGTCAGGTCAGCTTTTCACGAGAAAATATTAATTACAGCAACGTGGTTTGGTTTTGTTTGTTTGGAAGTAACGCTGCGACGGAGTTGCGACTTTCTCTTGTTTCTTCTGCTGCAATTTTCTGCTTCAAGGGTTTTGTTTCGTCTGTAGTGACAGTAGAGCAGGCAGTGATGTACCTAAGTGGAGGAGATGAGCCGGCTTGGAAGAATCCGAGTGAATTGAATGCCAATGCCGATTTTGAGCCGTGCTGCCTTGATCTGGAGGGGAACTGGAAGGCAAGGCAAGGCAGGTAGCCTAGCCGTAGCCGACTCTAACTGAAATGAAATTCTGCACTGGCTGGCTATATATAGTTGCAGTTCCAGGAGGAAAAGACCAACACCAACACGAAATGCTTCAACATTGAACAGTCAGTCGTAGAGACGTAAGTCCTTGCCTGCTTTCCTTTCGTCTGCTGACTGGCTCTGGTTCGGTTTGGCTCACTTTACTTGTCTGCTGGGTTTGGTTCTTTGGTTGTTCTAGTATGTAGTATGTAATCGGAGTAAGTGAGAGAGCGAGATGATCAATATACCACGTAAACGTGAATGGGATACAGAATATTATACATATGGCAGAGTATATAGCAACTCTATACCAACCTCCAGTCTTCCATGAGCAAATGCAAACAACATCTCTGCTGGACGAAATCCTAGCAACTTTCCTTCTGCTCTGGGCGGCTTCTTCTCACACTTTTCCAAAACAACTAAGCTTTCGCTACCGCCATCCGACTATTTATACACACATCTGCACAATGCTTTCTTTCCCCTGTTTTGTTTTCGTTTTCAGCCATAAGCACTTGACTTGCCTTGATGTGACGTTCAGTATTGCTTGTTCCACCTTGTTAGGATCTCTGTTTCTAAATAGTTATTGGATTTTCTCAGACGACTACTATACCTGTGTTGGAGTGCACAAATAAAAATAACTCTTCCACCAAAATGCAAAAGTTGTTCACGATGTGTTGACTGAGAATTGAAAAGTTTCTTTTCTACGTAAAACAAAGTTAGCAAATGCCTTGTATCTGTTTTAACGTCACAAATACCTTAAAATATTCACAGCTGACAGTTTTTAATGCTTTCACTTACTTCTATTATTAATTGAATAGTTCTGCATTGCATTACATAGGACATTCTGGAGAATTTTCTGGAGAAATGCAATTTCAGTCTGGTTTTCTCTTGCATAGATGATAGTTGATATAATGGAAATTCGCAATCTGCAATTCTTAATAGCCTCCGCTTTCTCAACAAAATATCGAATAATGGAATAAATTATCTTTTTATCTCACTTCAGGGATGTTTCACTTCACAATCACAATGTAGATTCATATAAATAGACCGGTTACTGTTTAACTCAAGGCTTATGTTTTAACTGGACCCGTTTGGGTAACTTTTAAATTACAATGCTAACCTCTTTAATGTCTCTTTGGAATGTAGTGTATAGTTTCAGTTCTCGTGGAATTCTGCGAGTAGGACTTCTCTTTACGATTTTCCTTTTATAGTATACTTAGTCTTGTCTTAAATGTCCAAACTTAAACTGTAAACTGGGTATATACTCTGCTAAATGTCACGTTAAAGGTAGCTGTCAAAATAGATATAAAAATATTTTAAAGCTCAGACTCTCCAGTATTCTCCAGACACACTCACTTGTACGTGGACTAAACTTTTCATGACTTTTCCACAGGATAATGAATAAGGATATTTAAATAACTAAAGTGACTACTAGATAACTACTAAATACTAAAACCCACCAGCGAGATCACATCTCTAACTGCGGTTCCTCTTTTAAATACTGCCCCTTTCCCTCGACTCTCGTTTATAAACAAATGGTTTTCGTGTTGAATTTACAATCTACCTGTCTGCACTGCAGAAGAGTACCTGTACAGCCTGTACAGTAAAGACTACACCTTCAATGCACCTTTTGTAGTCGACATAAACCAAGGCTTAGTGTCTTTCTATACACAGCATATGTAGACAAGTACAGACTAGCAAACTCAAAACAACTCAGGTGAACCACAAGCTCGTCAAACTAAAGTGAAGTTCTAGAAGTGCATGCAGTAGTCAAAGTAGTGAGTGTCTGTATTCTATATAGTGGGCTACAAATGACAGGTGCTGGAATGCTCTTGTTTCATGTAACCCTTGCATTGCTTCAATTTCCTTCAGCCACACAACTCCAACTACTAATTTACTTTGTTTGGACTCCTCTAAAAAGAACAATGGATAATATGACACGTACATAAAAGTGTATATTATTGTATACATCGATTGAATTTCACATTTAAGGAGAGGCAATTATTTTTGAACTGCTTATAATGTCCCCTACCCATATTATACACATAGTACATATAAGAAAGTACATATGTATGTAGGTTTGATAGAAATGGCCAAGTTTCAAGTAGGAGGGATAACTAACACACATTAATGCAAGGCGAGGCTTAAAGTCAAATAATAGAGTTGCGCTTGACATGGAATTGGAATGTGTTCGTTCTCAATTTCACTTACAATTACAGTCAACTCTTTTCAATTCATTAATCTATACATCAGTTTCTGTAAGGTGCAACGAGTACGTGGCTAATGGATATCTTTGCAATTAAAACGGATGTTTTTCAGTAGCCCGTAATCAAAGTTTCCAATTTTCATGGTTTTCAGTAGTTTGTTTGTTTCTCATTCTTTATAGCAAAAGTAATTACATTTATTACATCTACTGCGAATTACAATTTACATTACTTATGTACACCCACAAAGAATGTATTTATGTGCAACAAAATAACGTGTATGATTCACTTGTTCTGCATTAGTATTGCAGGAAGAAGGTATTTTTATGTATCATAGTGAAATATGATATCGGTACAGTAAGCTACTTTGCGTTCGTGTGCATCGCAATTGTATGTTATAGTCTATATTTACAGAGTTGATAGTTTAGCTGCAGCCTTCAGCTACATCCGGCACACCTGCTCTTTTCCATTCCCCTTCTTATATTTCCTGTAAAATGTGGAGGGATACCCCGGTTATGCTTTCAATGTTCATTTCACCATTTACATTTACACAGAACTTATGGTTTTCCAGCATGTCGTTAGTGGTAGTCTAAGTTGACAGCGAGAATTACTATCCAGAAAACAATAGGTCCATGGTCCTGGTCGTGCGGCCTTACGAAAGATGTGTCGTCCTTTACGCCTGTCAAATGTACTCAAAAATTATTTTCAAACGATTACAGATATACTGGAATAAGGTATTTCTAGTATTTCTACCTATTAATTTATAAAAATGACGCTTTCTGATACATTTGCATAAACTACCAATTTATAATGAACACTATATTGATCCCCAAAAGTGATTGTGGTATACTAATCAAGCGACGAGACAATTATGCTCCAAATGTCCGGATCAGTATCATTAAGATTTGTACAATAATGCATCTGAGCTGAGCAGCTATACCTAAACTAATAAACTAAAATTAAACTACTAACTCTACCCACCGTATCAGAAAATAACAGAAGGTTACTAGTTACTGTACGATCCAAAAGTTAGTTGCCAAAATATTTTCACTTTCCCCATGCTAACTCCTTATAATAGTTTATTTCACCGGCATGGTGAAAGTTGGTAGTTTTTATATGGAGTTATCGTGGAGAAAGTGAAAGAAAACCTTTCGTACTGCATCAAGTAGGTAAACGTGTTGAATTGATGTTAAAATACGCATATTTGACAGGGGAACTCGAATTTATCTGTAACTGTGTATCTAAACAACATTATTCATGAATGCAGTATGTGAATTTGCCATGTGCCCACAATTTATTCCAATTCCAACTACCATGCAGTTATTAATGATATCTGCTTGTCAAAGTAGCAACAAGTTGAATTGAATGACAATACTCTACGTAGAAATATGAGGGGAATATTTAATATTTATTTTCATTTCCCACATATTGGTAATACTATTTCTAGTAAGTATAGTATACTATAGAAGAGAGAGGATAGTATACCAATGTAAACCCGCATTTTTGTTGGATTTAACTATTTAACTTAGAAAATATATCGCTAAGATCACAACTTTCACTTCACTTTGGTAAAAAGGCGTCAAACAAAATAGAAACGTATGTAAATGAAAGACTAAGGACAGTGTTGAAAAAAATTTCCATGGCTTTACATAGCACTGTGTAAATGAATCACTTTATGTCCCTCCTAATATTACAACTATTAACAGCTATGCATGAGGAATTGAGGATGATGCATTGTGTGACAATGATATGGAATAATATGTATCTGTGTAGAAAAAAGACGTTTCTTTTTGCACGGATATCTATACAGTATTTAGCTTTTAAAGCATTTTAATGAAATAGTCTATTGTATTAATTAAACGATATTCCACACTCGGCTCTACATTCTACATTACTTTCCTATAGATTCTGTGGATTACGCAAAGCAAGATATTGTTATTCTATGGCAAAAGCAACATTCAGCAAATATCCCAATTGAACACAAAAGCAAATATTTTATTTATAAAACTGGTTTCACTAATAGCATGTACACCTGAACATTGACAATCAACTGTTAGTGGACAATTGAATTATCAAAACATACAAAATGCCATTAAAAATCAAAATAATACATACTCTAAGACATTTGAACTTCAATTTGCATAACTTTAGTATAAACATCACTGGTCATGAAGTACGGTATCATTCCACAATACGTCACTAATGCTTTAGCTTTATTGCGAATGTCTGCCAAGAATTCCTAAAAGAGAGATTGAATTGGTAAATATTGTCTCTTGCCAAAAAAATCAGAGAGTACAAGTTCAAGAGAGCTTACAGAAGCGCTGTTTCCTCCATCGGACGTCAAGTTATTGCCTTTTCGTTCCATTTTTAGCTTGTTATACTTTTTCAATAAGGCCTCCATAGTTGCCACAATTAAATCTGGAATGTTCACACGAATATCCTCAGAGTAGCCATGAAAAGCATCAACACTTCTTTCTACATCTTCGGCCCTAAGAGGAACTATGGCTAGTTTCTCAATTATCTAAAGAAAACATTTGTATGACCAAAAATAGCTTTCTTTGTAATACAGGAAAAAGAAAAGGAATAATAACAAAGACTTACCAAAAGAGCACTTTCATATCTTTTGCTGTGAAATTCATCAAAAAAGGTCATACAGTCAATTAATAAATAAAACGTCGATGAGACACTTCTGTTAAGTAGATTCAGAGGTTGTTTCTGATATCGTTCGGCCAAGCTGATAGCTATGCTTTGAATTCGAGAACGCAGAGAGTCTGGTTGTGGTATAGCAGTCAATACCTAAAATACATTACAGAATTTAAAATAGAGCATTATACACTTGATTTCAATCAATGAAAACATTCTTACCGTAGAAATAACTCGGTTTATCACTTCTAAAGCCTTTTCGTGCTTGTTTGCCAAATCATACAGAATAATTGCATCTTCAAAATGTCCCCGGTTTTCGGATTCCGTTGCGCAGAACAAAATCTAAAGATATCATAATCATAGAATTTAAGACTTTCATTCTACCGGTGATTGAATTAAAATAGTAATACAATACATAAACATAATCTCGTTAACTGATAAAGGTAGTTTATCACAGTGCAATGAAAATCGTCTTATTTAAAAGATATTGATGCTGTACTAATTTATGCTTGATATAGCCTCATTTAATTCTATTATTCACAACTCAGGGTTTGTTCCTTCTATTCTATAGTATATTTATACTGAACATTCCTTTTCCTTACAAGATGTTTTACGAGTTTGGATCATAATTTATTTCCATCAAATACTTATGCAATGATATTAATCTTTATCAACATATGACTACTTACAATAGGTTGAACATTGATTCCCATAGTCTCAAGAAGACCAGGTATACGGCATCCATCCACATTTACAACACCGAACAACGAAAAGTCCCTAGCTTCTGAAACTATTTCGCTAACGCAAACAGAGAACAGATCCACTCCATCATCATCAGTCATGGTTCTGAAACATTAATAATAGTTAGTGTAAAGGAAGGAACATGTTATTAGATGCAAGGGTAAGGTTTCCCGAACAGAGATATTGCGTAACGGTAACAAAATAAAGGAAATGAATATAACATAGCATTTACCTTAAGAAGTATAAATAATTAATAGCGTCTCTTAGACTTCTTGATTGAAGTATTTTTGCGTAGCATAGTATCAAGTGGCAAAAGTTCAGACGACGAAGGCCAGGTGGGTCGAAATCCTTTTTAACCACTGCAACAGAATTAGAAATAAGTATTTGGTGAAGGAAATGAATGCCATTTTAAAAATACAAGGATTTTTGCTGAATATAAACCTACACATAGGATCTTTAGGTCCAGTCGTAAGCAAAATTGAATTCTCATGTAAAGCAATGGCAATGTGCACAGCATGGCTTCTCAAATTTGATATGCGAGACAAAAAGTCAATAGCAGGTTCAAATTGTCCCGTAAGTATAAGAGCCTCAAAATAAACATACGGTTGTTGATAGGCGTCAAAATAAGTTTCTCCTAGAAATAAGAAAGGCTTCGTTAGCTATAAAATACACTTAAAATATTAAAATATTTATGGTGGAATTTACTTGACTATTCAAATTATGTATTATGTATATCTATGCTATTACTTTACTAAGTCTAACCGTATTTTTCTAAAATTAAAGTTTGCAAGTTAGGATACGTGAGATAATCTGATGAGTAACGATTATCCGAATTATCCCTAACAAGAGACAACTTAAGCCATAGATAGTCATCCAAACGAATAGCTACTTCACGATGATCATCCGCAATATCACAAGCACCCAAAATGCAATACACGGCCCTATCAAGAGAAAATAAGGATAAATTAAAAATCAATATTAACTTATAGCAAGCTAGTTGAAGTTAGTAAAAGATTTTCTTACAATTTGAAGACATCTCTCGAACTATTTTTGTGAACGCGACGGTATTCAAGTCTGACTTTACTCTCTGAACCAGCCGATAATCCTAAAAATCCAGTTGAATCATACTCTTCTAAAAGTGTTGCCATTTCGACATTTCCAATAACATCACGCATGTAATTAGCAGCATCTTTAGCTTTTCCACACCGGAGGCAATAGTAAACAACAGCCCACAACGGGCCAGTGTCACCAGCACCGATTTCCAAGCCAGCAGCATTTTCGATGCCTCTTAGCATGATGTAACCCTGAATTAGAGGAATCATTGACGGTTCAGCCCCTATCAAAAATACAAAGAAAAATGAATTCGGCTACTTATATACAATTTTAAACAGCAAGAACAGAGTACATAAACTAAAAGACTAACCCAATCGTACTGCACCTAAATTAGCCCACACGTCATTTTGCAACTTTGCTAAAAAAGATTTCTCCAAGTACTTTTTAGCTCGGGTAATGAGAGTCCGCTGAAACACTGGACCTCCCCTACGGTCAACTAAAGAAGTGCCCGTCTCATGAGGTAGTCCTGCTGCCATTGCAACTACGCTTGACCACAACTCTTTCAAATTCTACAACAAATGTAACACTTTCACGATACTTTTAAGATCAATTCAACCCAATTTTTTCTAAGAAAAACCATTATTAAGTTACCAAATCATCCAAATTTTGTGCCACAATCTCAAAGCGGTCAAACAGATTTGGTTTCGAGGTATTTTTGAGAACAGCTTGGTTATAATGATTAATTTCAGTTATATAAGTTGCTTCCCCTGGATATGACTGAGCCGGTTGGCTGAACTTGATGTCACGTCTAGACTACTCGGAAAATAAGACACAATTAAATCCATTATCCAATTGCCACGAACATAATAATTAGAAAGGAGGATAAACAGGTGTTGATATTTTGATATTACTTCAAACCGCAGCCCAGCAACAGGGCCGCTAACCATAGCGGTTATTTCGCGTTTCTGAACCCTCCAATCTTCGTCTAATTTCTTCCATATATTTTCCTCTACGTCTTCAATGAACTGAAATAGAGACAACTCAATTATTAAAGTAATACCTGCAGTCTGCAATTAGAGTTTTACTAAATCCAATATAACCTATTCATTACATCTCTATTCGCTTACATTTGTGTTGCATGTGTCAATCAGACTACATAAAGCATTCATTCGCTCATTTTTCAAAAAGCTATCTACGTCAGTTTCATGAACCGTATCTGAAGATTCTGTAGCACTGGCTGTCTTTAGTATGAACGGCTCTAATTTCTGCTGCATTTTAGTGACATCAACTCCTTTTGTTCCAAGAAACAGTGTCCTGCAAACCACAAATCATAAAACACAACAGCAATCAGTAACAGTAATCACTCAGAATAGAATCAGAAAATAAATTGTTCCAAAAACACTAAAATGTTACGCTTTAATATCTGCATCTGTTTGCACTCCTTCCTTAAGAGTTCGATCATGCAGCGTTTGAGCCGCTTCGAGAACCTGTCTGAAATTCCTTTGTACTTTTGGCAACTCATTAGTGGATTCAATTTCAGATGTTAGCTGTTCAGCTGCCAGCAAAATATCGTGAAATCCACATTCTTCAGAATCCATGATTGGTATTTATTATAATCGCTTATGGCACACCTCGATTTTTAGGAATACTGAAAAACGACAAATAGTGATATTGAACATGAATAATAAACGACTCGACATGAATCATGAATAAACTACAAACTAGCCAAAAACAACTACCTATGACATAATATGAGTACTACTAAAATTCAAAGACTTTTGCAACTTACATACCTTATCGATTAACAAAGCAAAGTAATTCTTTAATTTCCATCCACCACCACCAATACAACAATCGTTGAAATTAGAAATCGGTGACAATGTGACAATTTAATAATAATATTACAACCACAACAACAACCCCCACGGACAAGCCAAGACGGATTGCTAAAATGAACCGAAAGACCGAAATGTGTACACAAATTCGTATAACGCTCAGTTTCTGTCAAATCCGCGCTACAACGTACAAACACATGAAGATGAGCAGGGGATTGTATTGGCTGAATTTAGACTTGTAATGTGCAACTTTTTAGTCTCGTTTACTTTTTGCGTAGTAAAATTTTCCCGTCCAGTGAGGTAGGGACATCTGACAGAATAGTTTTGTATTGGCAGAGACCCGTAAATTGCTTGTGCTCTGCTGGCACGTCTTGTCCACACCACACACAATCTTCCACATTCTCACTGACTGACGGTTCTTATTACGTAGTACGTATATGCATATAACATAGCAAGGATTATGTACTCTCCAATTTACGGTTTGAGAGTTCTTGTTCTATGTTTTCCAACTTGAGCAGCTCAGTTGCTCTGAAGACGTTGCCCTGGTTTGACCTTTACTTTGAAGGTAGGAAATTCCTCTTTTACATTTACATATTTTTTGCACTTTTGGTAATCGCCATCCGCTTTCACCTTCGGTAGCCGCTAAAATTGACTATTCGGTTTAAAAGGGACAATTTTATCAACTTGGAGAAGAAATCTGGCAGGCAGAAATTTTATATTTAATTTTTGGTAGGTACATTACATCTATCCTATTTTAAATATTGAACATTCCTTCTTCTAAAACAAATATCAATTCTACCAACTTATTGTCCATATTGTTACAATTTTATCGAAAGATAAAATAGCCCAATTTAATCTAACCATTTATGCGGTATTGAATGTTGCAAATCAAACAAACTGAAAGTTAAATATTGTGCATAAGTTCATTTTGCAAAGCTAACTAATGCTTAAATGCCAGTATTTCTAGACGTCATCGACTGACACGTGTATATGTGACAATATTGATTGTTTTTAGCTTTCCGAATAATCTAATAACAGCCGTCTTATATTGAATCGGTTTTATTCATTTATTTTTCTAAAAAAGACTTTGTATTATTAAGCCTATCCAAGTCACTTACTTGTTTTATCAATTTACTGTATGAAATATTTCACACTATACTCCCAAGTTCCAAAAAATTTTAATTTTAATTACTGCAACAGAAATCTGACTAAAATGTACAATAATTTGTAAGAAATGACGATTACCGGTTTATATGCAATTTTAAATTGAATATCTGTTATCGTGTAATCTGTTTATATAAAACGAAAATGGTTTCCAAACGTGAAGGGCAAGGATGACAATTTTAATGGTGTAGATATTAGGTTTATTTTAACAGAAATATTTATGCTAAGGCTATCATGAATCATGCATGCATTTTTTTTTAAATCTTGAATTTAAAAGTATTAAGGTAATAGATAACTTTCCAGTTATCTTTTTAGATTGCAAAAGCTGCTAGCAAAAACCATCGTTAGGTAAAAATGTCAGTGAAAATAAAAATAATTTAAAATTGATGAATTGGATAATAGTACGGTCGTACTTTAAGTAGAGATGGTTTTTTTGGTACCATCTGCTATCGGTTATTTCCTTTCAATTGATGGTACTATTTGAAATCTGAACATATGGCCCAGTCTGTGTCGGCATACTGTGCGTGTAGCACGTAGATACCTAAACCATGCCTAAACTAAAGTATGTCCGTATGATTTCCAATTAATATATTAGTTAGTTGCTTGATTTTATTAGATTCAATTCAACTAAATATTAAGTATGTATCATAATCTTACAGTACTAATCATCAATATATACTTTTTTACATACCAATTATTTTAAATACCTAAGTATTTTTTTTATTACCACTGACTTCGGGACGATGGTTTGATTGTAATTAATGGTAGCAGCCAATGAGTCAAGTACAGTGTACTATCTGTGCACTGCACACATGTTTTGCGATATTATTTTGGGGCAAATATTGTGCAGTTAAACATTGCACTAAATATTATAGCACTTATTAATATAGATTGTATTGGAAGTTAAAGTATAATAAAAATTTTGGTTTACACTACGGCCTTATGATAGAGAAAAAGTATGCATTTGATTGGGTCACTATTATTCACTATATCGAAAGTCTTTTTTCGTCCTTTTATCTAGCAAAAGTCTTATACGGTTCATGGTATTTGTGTAGAATAGAGTGTTTCAGCGTTAGGCGCTATTACCATGTGTTCGACAGACATATTATTTCAATTTTACTGTTGAAACTTGATTCTTTATGTTTATATATATGTATCGTTACATTGCATTTACTTTTCCCAAATGATCATTCAAGTAATGGTGCAGAAATACTATAAGTGCTTTCATTTCTTTCTTTGAATTTGTGTTCGTTATTTTTTGAATGTAGTACTTTCGTTGTGGTGGATATTTTGATATTGTATTATGTAAATGTAGAAGTAAAGGAGGTAGTAGTAAGTAGGTAGGTATAAGTAGTATTTCAAGTTTTGCTACACACGTCATAATCATACTATGCAATTTGCAATACGACAGCAATACACCACCACAATCTGGTACCATACAATATGACATTTTTGTGAACTTTATTACTTACCAGATTATAAATTGAGTAGAGCCACAGCCATTTCTTGTTCGATATGGTGTCTATGGTCTAGTTATTTTCAACTTGGTTGTAAATCGACAAACTAAATTGCCTGTGGGTTATTTGATCCAACAATTTTTTTATAATTTGCATTTACTTTCATCTTTTTTCCTTAACCTGTGAGAGACGCCATGCCTTATACATCTATTCTGCTTAGTACAAGACGAATCCTTTCAAATGACGACCTAATACCTATAATACATACCTGTCTGTAAAACTAAATTTCATTATAACCATAATATCATTCATATCATCGTATAAAAGTCATTCAAATCTTTTTGGTCGAATTCCTTGATCCTGTGGTCAAGTTAATATTTTTGTTTGATACTTGGGTAATGCATAAAATGGTAATCGTATAGGTAGGACGTACCTTACATTATGGTAGTGAGGAATTGTAATGCAGTTTTATAGATTAAGTATTTATGTTTAATATGGTAATAAAACAAGAAGAAAATAAATTTCACATCTATAGATATTCTTGCTATTGTTAAATACATGTACTGTATGTATGTACTGAGAATGATGGTTTGAACTAAAAGGGTTGCTTTAAGTTCGCGTTTATTTATAATATGATAAGTAATACAATACATGCGAAGCAATTTCTTTTCTTGTTTTGCGAATGTTAGTTTTATACTTTTGCATTACCATTTATACTCAGCTTTCACTTTAATCCCCCAAGTTAAATATTTTGAGACATAAAACAATCATGTTTGACGAATATGTTTTAGAAATTACTAAGAATATTTTATAACTCCACAGGTCTGTCGGTGCAGTAGACGGAAGTTACATAAACTGGAGCTACTAAAGTAGCATAACCCGGACGGATTTTGACGGGAATACAGTACTGTAAGTCTGATTTAATTCTTAATCTTTCAAATTGAAGTCATGGTCATGGTGCATAGATAGCAATGGTAATAATAATAATTGTGTATAATATTAATAGTTAATAGTATGCATAACAGGTATTAGGAGTTGAGTTAAGCTTGAGATGTATGTAGTAAAATAGTATAAGTGCTGCATATAGGGAAACTGGAAATGTTTGCATTTATGTGCTATTTTAACATGTAAAGGATGCTTGCTTACCTTGGAGGCATTTTCATATTGCTAGATTTTCAGTACAAAACCATTGCAAAAATTGCAATCAAACCTAATTGAGATACATTGTTTCCCTTCATTCATGTGTAAACATTAGAAAAATGTTATTCGTTGGCAACTTTTTACGTTTTCTAATTTCAACTGTGTATATTATATTACTTCATCTCATGTGCTTCCATTTTAAGTTTAGTCAGCTAAAACGTAATGCAACAGGGACGTGGGAATAAGAATTTACTCCATTTACTTGTATTGTAAAGTTAAACAGTGCCCATACCCAAGCAAAGTACTGAAGTTGGACGTACTTTAATATTGAGCTGTTACTTACATTTATAAGCATGCTAATACAATACAATTGTCAATCAATGCTTCAGCACCCATTTCATTCAAAAGTAAGGTAGTTATGTATTATTTACCCAACCCACATCTAGTCAGGTATTATGTAATATAAACTATTTAAGAGTAGTGGTAAAGTTTCATCCATCAATGCATACACTCATAATGTCCGTCAGTAGCTCTGTACATGTACTTACTTACACAACTTTGAACACAGATTAAGATAAGGTGATAAGTTACCATCATAATGTGCTGTGTTTTCTGTCGTATTACCATGCATGCAGTGCCAAATATCCTATTGACATCCATAGTCCATAGTATCTTTTATTAGATTATTTCTTATGTATACTACACTAGACACTATTTATCTATCCTGCTGCTGCTGCTCTATTGTTGACATGCGTGTATAAATATGCAGTTGGCAGTTTGATATTGTAAATAGTACCCTTTATAGACCTTATAGTTAAGTTCCCTCTTGTACCGTACCAATTGTTTTATAAAAGGAAGTTTTGGGATTTTTTTCAAAAAACATGATAACTTCATATACAACAAAAAGTAAGGGCATCAGCACCGGACTGAATATACTAGGGCGGGGCGGAGATTGACAATGACAAGATAACTATGTTCTATGATATACTGAATTGATATTTATATGATATGCTAATACGTCCTATTACTGCAAGCTATTACTGCATGAATTATCCCTGAGAGAAAAGTGTTTTCCATTACAACACAGTAGCACCGTTTGCTACTTTTACTAAAGAGAAAAGTGTTTCTAATCTAAGGGCTTGTTTTTCTGTAGATGCCTTTTTATTTAAGTATATACGTTTTACATAAACTTTTGCCACTGTTTTTTAATAATTTTATCTATGGAAGCTTATGATATAATATATTGCTTTCACTTGCCCAGGAGAAAAATTCGATTTATTGTACTTTTTTAGTAAACTATGTTTTTGGTTATGTATTCTCCCACTAAGCACAATCTTTTAGTAATGCATGGGTTCTTAATTTTTTCAATGTCATTATTATTATAGTAAACGATTAGCAATCCTAATTAAACATTAAACTGTCATTGTATGGCGAAGAAAGCGTGCATAATACTCGAAATCGATAGCTGCATTAACTGGCATTGGGAGTCATTTTTATAGGAGTACGCTACGTCCTCTTAGGAGTACTTCCTGTGTAGGAATCCTTCCACTTGACGTTACTTCTCGTAAAAATAATTGTAGCTCAATAATTTTATTATAATATTATATAGTAGGCCGATTTTAACTAAGGTCTGTAATTGTCCAGCGTAGTAAATCCAGTTTATCTAAAACATCAAATGGAAAGTAGACTAACGAAAAACATGCTACTAACAAAGAGAATTGAATTGAGCTTTTAACGACAGTAAATCCCCTTCACGTTAACACGAAATTATTTTAAAGATATAAGTGAAAGTGGATAGCAAAAATATATTATATGCAAATAGTGTATTTGTATTTCCAGTGCATTGCGTATTAAGCATGCCATAGAGCTATGATTTGCAGGAGAAATCAAAAAGTCTCATGGCTCGATAATATTATAAATGTCCATATAATATCCAAATTCAAAGCAACTTATCTTATAACATGTAATAGTATTCATCGTGCCCTTAGGTCATTATGACCGTCGTCTTATGGCCATAAGAAGTCGCCAAGACGCCGTTTTCCATGTATTATCGACGTCTTGAGTAGCCCTCAGAATTTAAGACGACGGTCATAATACGGCCCTTAGTACTTAAATATATAAATAGTGGACTAGAACTAGTAGTAGAAGTACATTTTATATTCAGGCAGTGCAGTGGTTGTTAGTACAGTCATCCACACTCACTCAAGTCAACCTACTGACACTGACAGTCAAATGTATGTAAACGCGTGCATGTCGACGTGGAATCAACTCTTTCAGCTGAAGGTATGCCGTATGCCATTTTACTACTAGCCTGCCATGCCGATCTCGCCACATTGCCGTTTGTCTTTACTCTAACTCAAGATTAGTAGGCTCAGTTATCGTTAGAGCTGAGTTGAATGTGGCTCGGCTGGCTGGTATGGTTGTGTGGGAAAGTGGTTTGCTCGAATTGTGAATGGTGTAATAATAATATACACAAATAATAAATGCGTATAACATGTAGGTACCCAATTACCTGTAGGTAGCAGAGCCATTTATTACTACTAACATGATATACTACGAACAATGGGAACAATGTATGAGACTATTCTTAATTCTGGCATGTGTTGCATTTGCATTTAACAACAGACTCTGCGTTCTACAGAGTACTTTTAATATTATAATATTTTAGTGTGTTTGTGTTTGACATACTTACTCTGCTTTACTTGCTTAATGTCTTAAAGCGTTTAGTGTTTAATTGGTGATGAGTATGAAAAATTAATAGTCCAAATTAAATAAGGCATTATGTAATAACGGTCTGATAAGTCTGATCTGTGATCTCTGGTATTTTTGGCATGTGATTGTAATACACTGATTCTTAATACCACGTTGGTTTTTATTTTAGAGTTACTGTAACGACTCGGCTCGTGTGCAATGGACCCAGGACCCTCGTCATCCCAGGTATTGACGGACTTCCACGAGCCCATATCACATGACCAACAAGACATGCAGTAAGTTGCAATTTTGTAAACGTTATCTGTTAAATAATATAGTAAGTATATAAATAATAGGTCTAGTCAAAAATAGATAATATTTTGGGCAACAGTATTCCTAATTCCTACATATACTTGTCAGTTTCATTGATTTTAATTTGACTTCTATGGAGAGAAGGTTTGCATGTGAAAGATGATATCGGTACAATACAGATACAATATACGTTTTTCAGTTTGTTACCGACCGACTCTATAACCGATGCAATGACTTGTATGGTCATAGGAGTATTTAAATTTTTAGCTACATACAGCGTCATTCCAACTTTGACCTGTGTTGTAGAAAGTATACTAGTACAAACTTTTTTAGTGCTAAAATGGAAAATTGAATGAACGGGCGGTTCGGTGAATACTCACATCTAATTTTTTACATCTGAGGGTACTGACTTTTGACAACCAGGTACTGACTTCTGACAACCGGTAA